>CAKAOH010041242.1:0-27944 GCA_916701665.1 Sebastiscus tertius | reverse complement strand
TTAATTTTACTCAAACACATACCAATAAATAGTAAAACCAGAGAAACTGATAATTTTGAAGTGGTCTCTTCATTTTTTCCAGAGCTGTATATATACATATACATACATATATACATATATATACATACATATATATACATTTATATATATGTATGTATGTATGTGTATGTGTGTGTGTATGTAGGTATATATATATAGTTTAATTTTTTTTCTCTTCTTATTATTATTATTTCATGACTTATTTGTGGATACTTTTCCTGTGTTGTATTCTCTACAATTTGAATTGCATGTATCCATGATTGTTAGGTCCTTTGTGGCCAGCTGTGGCTGTCTGTGAGTATGTTGTTGTCAGGTATGATTGATTGATGTGTTGTGTCACGGTTGAGTGTTGTTCAGAAAAACAAAAAATTACTTTCCCTGTATAGTGACTGTTCTATTGATTAATGACAATTAATAAAAAGATCTTTGAAGAAGATGAATTCTCAGGTTTTGCCCACCACATCCTGCACATTTCATGCCAAATTAATCTGTAAAGCTGAAGGTGAAAGCAATGGGTGGAACAATGGATTATCCAAAAATAATTTATCAAGACTGCATATGACCATGTGTTTGTTTGCTTTCACATTAATAGCAGATGGAAGGCCGTGGTTTTTAATCAGTTAAAAAAAATGCATGGGCTTCTGTGGAGAATAATCAGCAAATCTGCTCCTTCTGAATGTTAATAACAAAACACTACATGCACAATCACAACAATCCTCCGGTCCAATTCCCATTGCTGCTATAGGAGACTGTGTCCTGTCCTCTATTGCACTATAGAAGAAATGAGAACAATCTTTCATCGTGGTAAAGTTTTGCAAACATTTAAGTGTCTAATCAGATACAAAATTCTACAAAAAAATAGAAAAATATTTGTTATTCTGATACCCGATTCTGGATTTCAGGGAATCTTTATTATGTGGTGTGATTTCTGAAAAACAGACTAAATCTGAGGAATAGATTAGAATAGTTAAGTAAGTCTGCAATGCCCCCTAATGTTAGCTGGTAAGATTACACCCATCCAGGAAAATACTGTCTTTGATATAGTTTAAGTGTTAAAGTGAGCCTTTGCTATATGTATTAAAAGTTGAATAAAACATTTAAAAGGCAGATATCATCGCAAGTGTGCCTGTTCTTATAACAAACGTGATACAAGAGGCTGCAATGGCCTGCAAAGCAGAGAGTATACTTCGTATATTTAAAAACATGCATGATTTTCTGTGTGTGTCTGTATCAAAGAGTGTGTATAACCTCTGTAAATATTTAAATCCTATTGTAATTGGTGGATTCAAATTAAGTATCTAAAATGTGCATGAACTAGAGATAAGCCCCTGCTATCTGTGCAGCCTCAGTGAGGACTTCCCCGGCCCGCTGTCTGTATCCCAGCGACAACTCCTTCGCCCTCCTCACTTCATTAAGGTTCTCCTCCAGGTTCTCACTCAGCCTTCCTTGTTCCTGGTGTGTTGCTGCAGCCCCCTTCAATTGCTCTGCCATCTGATCCCTGCTACGGAGCAGCCAGCCAATCATCTCTTGAAGTGTGGTACCCTTTGAGATGGTGGCTTTGGCGCTCTCAGAAATGCCCTTCACTTCATCCTGAGCCAACTGCAGATGTGGAGGCAGTGGATGCTCCTCACTTTTGCCCACAGGAACCACATTGAGGGAGAAGTCGTAGCCCTTCAATGTAAGGGAGACCCTGTACGTGGCGTCTGGAAGTGGAGAGAGATGGAGATGGAAAAAGAGAAACAAAGGAAACAGAAAATACAGGCAGAGAGCTCTGAGTGTGTCACTCACCATGCTCGTCTCTGATCGCCCCCACACATGCAGCTAAAGCCAGGGTGTCATCGTGGTTACAGCCGTAGCTCTGACGCAGGTTGCTGATATGTCGCACCATTGCCTCATAGCGCTCGTGCTGTTCGTTGAAGGTCTCAGCCATGTCAGAAAACCTCTGGTCCAGCTCTGGCACACACACTCGCCTCATCACCAGCCTGCCGATCCGCTTCACGGTCTGAGCATCTGGGGGGGGGAAAAAAGAGTACAGACACACAAAAAGATGCACAAAAAAAGAACACGCGCCGTTCAAATCCATCCATAATCTTTTTCATTTTAAGTGTACAGTTCTGAGAGAAAGACATTTAGAGTGATTATGTACCACTGTGTGCTGGCCGGGTCTGCCTGGCTGATCCAACTCCATTCAGGTCAGATGGTCTGGGCTGCAGGAGAGGCTGTCTCTGTAATAGAATAGCACAGTTTTCTTTATAGAGAATTCTTTTTTTAACTGGCACTTTTCAGAAAGAGACATAAAGACTGATACATAAAAGCTCAGTGCACCAACTCAGTGTTTATGTATCAAGCAAAAAACATATCTATATTTGTTATTTCAATCAAATTTTTCATCGTCCCACTTTACCCTATGCCTGTCATGGCTGTATGTGTTCCCTGTATAGTGAAATGAAAACAATTTAATGGTTTAACATTGCAATTCACAGCAGATTCATGATTTTTTTTTTGCTGTGCATTTAATTATGCTTTCTTCGCATAACAGATAAATTAATATAGGCTATTTAATGTCTTTCTAATCTGCCTAAATGCTTCAAAACTATTATTGTTGGTTTGATGTTGATTGATTCTCCATGTAACATCCACACCTATAAGCCTACGTTTTGTAACAGCAATAACATTGTAAGTGGTAAAATTACTGAACATGGGATTGCACATTTAGCCTTGAGTAATCCTACATTAATTAATGTGATTTAGGTCTTTTAACAGACTTTTTTAGTGTCTCACATTTCGGACATGACTGTCCCACATTAGGAAATAAAGATTTGTCTGAGACAGATTGGCACTAAGAGTACTGATATGTCTGATATTTATTTATTTTTTAGTTTGATTAGGACACATCCTGGGGATTTACTGGGTTATGTATTAGCTTCATATTGCAATATATTCCAGAAGAAGTCTGAAATGCAAAAAATGTCCCACTTTAGGCTAATTCACCCTACTTATATACGTCGAATTTGACCAAAGTACAGTACTTGAGTAAATGTTTAGTTACATCCCACCACTTATTAGCAGTAATAGGCTCATACCATTCAGCAATCTCACTGGAGCAAAGCAGTGGTCAAGTTTCTCGTCGAATAAGACGCATTAACATTTACATAAAAGTTCATAAACACATACCTCATCGGTGGAGTTTTCACTTGAGGAGCAGCAGCAGCAGAGGAAAGGGAACATTTTTCTGCAGCTCTCAATTCGTTATTCGGGTCAATTATTTCTGACAATGCACCTGATCTGTGGTCCGCACATTCCTGACCAGTCACGCGACTCTCTGAAAAACACTTTGTCTTCCTGGTTATGTTTTCTGGATTACTGTAAAGGTATGAACGTGACAGACTGACAGGTGCACCTACAGGTGAGCTGCAGCAGCGAGGTAAACAAAACTCAGCTGTTGCACATTATAGCTGTAATTCACTGGCTGTATATAAAATCTGACATTTGCTATTCCAAATGATACAATAAACTTTTTGTTTGAATGCAAAAAAAAACAACATATTCACTAGAGATATACAAACTTTTTTTAAAAAAGGTAAATCAGTTCCGCAATCCTGCAATGTGTCACACGTGGTCGCCAGAGGGCGGAAGCGACAACAAAAGCAGAAACCGTAGAAGAAGAAAACCACAACCCGAGCTAAAGCTATCTTACAAAATACACTACGTCCATCCCTGTTTTGACATGACAGAAAGGTCATATTTCTAGTTTTCTTTATGACTTTATCTCTACGAGTGTACAAGGAGAAGCAGCAGTTAAACCGGCGTCTTTTTTAGTTCATAAAATCACAACAAAAGCTGCTGGAAGCTTTGCATTACTGCTAGTAGGTGAACAACAACAAAGAGTCTTCCTGCAGCTGCACACACTGCTGGCATTATTAACCAGGCTGACATGACGGGGGTGGCATCTCCAGAGAAGGCTGCAAGCACCAAGAAGAAAAGCGAGAGGAAGTGTGCCATCAAAGAGGAGTACAGACAGCTGTCTAGCATCATGGGAGTCATGAACAACCTGAGGAAACAGGTGAGAGGAAATACAAAAGAGGGTGTATGGAGGGCTTGACATGAGGCATTTACTGTGTGTGTGTGTGTGTGTGTGTGTGTGTTTTCTTCAGGATACTCTCTGTGATGTGACCCTGCTAGTTCAGGGGAAACACTTTCCTGCCCACAGAGTAGTGTTGGCTGCTGCCAGCCACTTCTTCAGCCTCATGTTCACCAGTAAGTATGGACACAAAATCACAGAACCATTGACAGGACATACATACTTTAAAGGGACTATTTGTAACTTTCAGAAATGCTTGTTAGGAGCGACACCTGTGGCCGTGAAATCAACGAAAGTCAGCGTCGGGCTCGTGCTTGCTCGCTCTACATATACCTGAACGAGCATCGCTCAAAACAGTGAGAAGACACACATCAGCTAAAACCACAATATCACTCTATATTTCAGCTGCTTGGCAGTAATGTTAGCTGACCAGACGAAGGTCTCTCCATGAACATGATTTAGATCTGATCTTAGTGTTTGCTTTTCCTGCCTCTGATGCAGCGGGGCTCTGCAGCGTGTCCTCCTGCTCTCTCTGCCCGCAGCCGGAGAGAGCAGGGAGACACCGGCACCCGGTAGGCAACGAGACGATAACGTTTCTCTTTGCGGAGCCCAGTTACTTCACAAGACACGGGAAACCTCTATTGGTCTGGAGGAGCTGCAGCATTTATTTCTGCACAAACATCCACTGTACATTCACTAGATATTCTCAGAGCTAAACTAACTCTTCTGCAGTGTGGAGTGAGCGCGCATTCACGTCTAGAGGTGGAGCGAGCTGAGCGAGAATGCGCTCTGTCTGAGTGAAGGCAGGCAGGCAGAGGAGGAGAGGCAGCAGCCACACGCGAACGCGCATGTGTGGCGACCTGCTACATTTATCCGCTTAAAAAGCGGAAATTGGTTGTAATAGCAGAAATTGGTTGTAATAGCGACACCTGTGGCTGTTAAGTCAACGAAAGTCAGTGTCCTGTTGCTCGTGCGAGCCCGTATGCACGTGTTACCTGAATGTGAGCAAGGATCTGTCAAAACAGTGAGGTGACACACGTCAGCTAAAACCACAATATTACTCTATAATTCACCTGCTTGGCAGTAATGTTAGCTGACCAGACGAAGGTCTCTCCATGAATCGCTGCTGATCCTAGTGTTGGCTTTTCCTGCTTCAGCCTCCCGACTGCGGTTGGAGGGAACAGGGGAGACACCGGCACTCGGTCGATAACGAGATGACAACGTTTCTTGCTGTGGAGCCCCGTCACTTCACAAGACACGGGAAACCTCTGTTGGTCTGGAAGAGCTGCAGCAGTTATTTCTGCACAAACGTCCAAGTGTAGTGAAGCCCGTCTTGCAAAACAGTGTTGGTCACGATCGGAGGACACAGGGGAGACCGTAGCTTTGGTCTCCAGGGCCGGAGTCTCTGCTGTACTCTGCTCCTCTGCTCCTAAGCCTGCCTGCTTGCCTTCACTCACACACCACGCTCGTTACTCGCTCAGCCCGCTTCACCTCTACACGTGCATGCGCGCACACTCCACACTGCAGAAGACTTCGTAGCTCTGAGAATATCTAGTGAATGTACTAGATATTCGTCACTTCACGAATATCTAGTACATACACTAGATATTCGTCACTTCACGAATATCTAGTGTACATTCACTAGATATTCTCAGAGCTACGAAGTCTTCTGCAGTGTGGAGTGTGCGCGCATGCACGTGTAGAGGTGAAGCGGGCTGAGCGAGTAACGAGCGTGGTGTGTGAGTGAAGGCAAGCAGGCAGGCTTAGGAGCAGAGGAGCAGAGTACAGCAGAGACTCCGGCCCTGGAGACCAAAGCTACGGTCTCCCCCGCGTCCTCCGACCGTGACCAACACTGTTTTGCAAGACGGGCTTCACTACACTTGCGGTTTTGGTGCTTCCGTGTAGTTTGTGTTGGAGTCTGAGTCTGAACAGTGTAGCCACAGGCGAGCACGCATGGGACACCGACCCGGATTGATTTATACGTGTAAGAAGTTACAAACAGTCCCTTTTAATAGATTTAACATTGAGCCCTGGTGGACCACACAGACACAAACACATTATTAATTATACAGTGCAAACTGTTGCCAAGCATAGCAGCAAAAATATTTGTATTGTTGGTAATATGTTTCTATTTCTATACCTCTCTCTTTCTCACCTCCAGCCAGAATGATGGAGTCGATGTCCCATGAGGTGGAGCTCAGGAGTGCCGAGCCGGAGATCATTGAGCTGTTGATTGAATTTATCTACACAGCTCGGTAAGAATCTCGTCTAAAAGTCGAGTGTGACATATAAGAGTGCTAAACTTCACAGCAGATTAGACAATCCTCTTTTAACCTATGTTACATTCACCTAATTTCATCAGAAGCACCTCTTTAACAATTGTGTGTGTGTGTGTCAGGATTTCGGTGAACAGCAGTAACGTCCAGTCATTGCTGGATGCAGCCAACCAGTACCAGATTGAGCCTGTGAAGAAGATGTGTGTGGAGTTCCTCAAAGGACAAATTGATGCAACAAATTGCCTTGGTAAGCACAGAAATACAGTCAAGGTTGTATCATATCTCATTTGCTTTTACCTCACAATTTGTTGAGCCCTTTGATTCTTAGTTTATTGAGTCACCAGCATCAATTATTAAACTACTACTACGGGCCAAACAATTCCAGCTGAGTGAGTTTAACTGGTATTTGTACCTGCTGTGTATAATCAAGGGCATTTTTGTTTATTTAAATATTACATTTTCCCACGTTTGGGTCGGGCCTGCCACATCATGTAACTCATTAAACTGACTGATCCTTGTCCTGTCCTCCTCCTGCAGGTATCTCCTCCCTGGCAGACTGTATGGACTGTCCCGAGCTGAAGGCAGCGGCAGAGGACTTCTTCGAGCTCCACTTCACTGAAGTCTACAAACTGGACGAGTTCCTGCAACTGGACGTCAAACAGCTCTCACACCTGCTGCACCAGGACAAACTCACTGTCCGTGCTGAGGCCCAGGTACACATCTACACACTCTTTGAATAATGCTTAGTTTCTTTTTTTGCTATTATTTTGAAGAATATGCTAAAGAAAAATATGCTAAATTGTGGGAAAATAATAAGTCCCTGACAATTTTTTAATGAAAAGTACTTTTCTCTCAACTTGGATTCTCACATAAATGGGGTGTCATCACATCAGGACAAAGTTGACTGATAGGTTTGGCTAAAAACAATACCTCCTATAACCTGTATGTTACATTTGTGTTCAGATTTATGACGCGGCAGTGCGCTGGCTAAAGTACGACGTGTGCAACAGACAGCAGTACATGGTGGAGGTGTTGGGGTGCGTTCGCTTCCCTCTGGTCTCCAAAACCTTCCTCTCCAAGAGGGTGCAGGCTGAGCCCCTCATCCAGGACAACCCGCAGTGTCTCAAGATGGTCATCAGTGAGTAGGAGGAGCAACGCATACATTACACAGCAACCCATAAACCATCATTTGCATCCATCTCATATTGTAGATTCAGATTCATGAGCAAGTTAAAGCTGCTTTACTGCTTTCCTGGGCTGACATGAGCACACACACAACAGATATAAAACAGCCTGTGCTTTCGTACCAGGTGGGATGCGCTACCACCTGCTGTCCCTGGAGGATCGGGAGGATCTGGGAGAGAACAGCCGACCGCGACGCAAGAAGCACGACTACCGCATCGCTCTGTTTGGAGGCTCCCAGCCTCAGTCCTGCCGCTACTTCAACCCCAAGGTACCAGGCTTACGTCAGTAACATGTTTTGTAGATATATACTCTTGTTCAATATTTAAGTGGGAAATGTCAGAACTCCAATTTTAGGGTTTTAGTTGAAAAGTCATATCAGATATTGCAAACATTATCTCTATAGGTTTGTATAGTACAGTCTATTGAAATCATATTTTATTTCTGAGCGGAAGTCCGGCTTTCCATGCAGGACTCCACCTGGACAGACATCCGCTGCCCCTTCGAGAAGCGCCGGGACGCCACAGCCATCTTCTGGGACAATGTGGTCTACATCCTGGGCGGCTCACAGCTCTTCCCCATCAAGCGCATGGACTGCTACAATGTCCTGAAGGACAGCTGGTACTCCAAGCTGGGTCCACCCACGCCTCGCGACAGCCTGGCTGCCTGCGCCGCCCAGGGCAAGATCTACACATCTGGGGGGTCGGAAGTGGGTAAGCACAGGGAGGTGGAAGGGGTGAACTTGGGACCTGAGATTGGGGAGGTTTGTGGGTTGGGGAGAGTGGGCGTTGGTGATCCTTCATGTGGGAAAGAGAGGATTTAATCATGGTGTTATGTACTGTACGTGTGTCTCTGCAGGCAGCTCTGCCCTCGACCTTTTCGAATGCTACGACACGAGAACGGAGTCTTGGCAGGTGAAAACCAGCATGCTGCTGGCGCGCTGCAGCCACGGCTCCGTGGAGGCCAACGGGCTCATATACGTGTGCGGAGGCACGGTGGGCAACAATGTGTCCGGCAGGGTCCTCAACAACTGCGAGGTTTACGACCCCAGCACTCAAAAGTGAGTCACACAAACATATACAGTAGTTGTACAACCCAAAGGGTGATTTTTTTTTTTTTCCCGCCACTGGTTTGTTTGAAGTGTTTATGAATGGGACAATGAAAAGGAAGATGAGGGGAAACACTGTTGCTATGTACTGGCTGACAACAGTAGGAAAGGCAAAAACTTTCTTTATTTACAAGTCTGTATATTCATATCAATGTTGTTTGGGGAAAACTGTGCATCCCCAAAATGTCTCAGAAAAGAGGATAAATAGCCTTCTTTTTAGTTGTACAAGAATTCATTTTTTATTTTATTGAATGGGCTTTGAAAAGCTTTTATCGGACCAGTAGGATTGTGGAAATTTCTCCACAAAAGAGCATTGGGACATAAAGTACAAAACTAGATTTTCATACCTGACATATAATCACATGCACACTGAAATGGTAAATCGCGTAATGTTGTATTGCATTGCTACTGTTATGTGTTCTCTGTTACACTCTTCCTTAATCCCTTTTCTTGTCCCTGTCTCCTTCTTTCTGTCCTCAGATGGAGGGAGTTGTGTGGGATGAGAGAGGCCAGGAAGAACCACGGGCTGGTGGTGGTCAACAGCAGGATCTATGCTGTTGGAGGGCAGGGGGCTCTGGGTACAAAAGAATTGATATTATTACAATAGTAGTAATAATACTATTAAACTTAGTGGCTGTAGCATTGATGTGGTTTGCATGTGTGTGTGTGTGTTTCTAGGTGGACTGGACTCGGTGGAGTACTACGACATTGCCAGTAACGAATGGCGTGCTGCTTCAGCGATGCCGTGGCGAGGTGTGACGGTGAAGTGCGCAGCGGTCGGTGAGGTCATCTATGTGCTGGCGGGGTTTCAAGGTGTGGGGCGGCTCGGACACGTCCTGGAGTACCACACTGATACTGACAGGTCCGTGGATTATCCTAAATATTACTAAAACAAAACTAATTGATTAATAGACATTGAATTCTGTCACTAATACTGGGAATCTACAAAAAATAAATAATAGCTTGTATAAACCCTGAATGTAAATACTGTATTTAGCCCCACTTCATGCTGCCTCTGAATCAGTTCTCTTCCGTGCTCAGGTGGGTGACTTGCAGCAAGGTGCGAGCATTTCCCGTCACCAGCTGCCTGATCTGCGTGGTCGACACGTGTGGAGTAAACGAAGACGAAGACATGGACCTCATAGACTCGCAGTCGCACGCTGCAGCCACTGCCACTTCATCTGCCTCAACCTCATCATCCTCATAGGACAAGAGGAAAATGTCAGAGTATGTTAAGTTGTGATCGGATCAGATACTACGTTAGGGCTCCAGACGAGGCCCGACAGCTCCTACTAATGTGAATATTTACGTGTGTGTTTAGGCAGAGAACTGGTCATGTTGATTTTTTTGGTCCTTATTTTGTTGTCACTTTTTTTTTTTTGTCACTTGTGAACTGCGTACTGTTACAGAGTGTAGATATACTGCGATTATGAATAGCTGAAGCTTGGTTGTGTTGTGTAAATATCTAATAAGAGTGCTTCTGTAACACACTGTAACTTAAAACTGACTTTATAGAGAAGGAGTAAAAGCTAGCTGAATGTGATGAAAAAAAACATGTCAAGTTTGATTTCTATTTTTTATCATAGAAAGTTGAGTAAACCTGAGCACCAAATTCATGAGTATGAAGGCCTCTGCGATAAAATACGATTTCATGAGTTACTCATTAAGATGACATTAGCTGCCATACAACTTTCTGCTAAATGGAGATAATACAACAAGACATTTACTGTTTAAATCTTGTGTTGAATAAAACTGTCAAGTGAAAACATGCCTTAATTACAGTGATTATTACTTTAATAAAAGCTCTCCTAAATCTGTTAAAATATGGCAAGAGTGTGCTTTGACAATACTGATCGTTGACATTCAGGTAGTGAGGAAGGTTAAATTAGTGCAACGCGGTTAGAAAGGCAGAAGCTCAGTGGTAAAAAATTAAGACGTGCAGTTCATCACCATTTCTATCATTCCCTGAGTGTGTCTGATAAAACACTGGAATGTCCTCCCTCATTTGGCCCCTAGCAAGTCTCGATCAGTTCATTTTTCTCATCAGTCTTCATCAAACTCTTCTTCGCTCATCAGGAGAGAAAACCTGTTGTTTATCTCCCCAGTCCCTCTCCCCGCTCCCCTTCCTCCTCTCCCTCCTCTCCCACCTCTCCCTCTCCCTCTTCCTCTTCTTCCCCGGCCTCCGCCTCTATTCCTCCCCCCTGCTGCCGAAGAGGAGGGATGGGTTTTGGAGCTGCAGTTCCTCACAGCGGCCAGCAGGGAGGAGTAGAGTTGTCCGGACAAGGGACCCCCGGCTAGGAGGGATTCAGCAGCTCGGCCTCCTTTCAGGTACTTGAGGAGGCCGTGCACCAAGGTACCACTGTACAACCTGAGAGAGGGAGGCAACCAAATTACATCAAAATATTGTTTTTTTTTTCCACTTAACCATGGTGGTATCTGAAAAATATTTTTAGATTTTCCCCGATAAAGTGGAGGTGAATGGAATTTGAAAAGGTCTTTTGAGAAAAAAACATTGAAAATTACATTTACAAAAATCCTTCAGCAATGTGCTCTTCTGGAAACAGTGTTGTCATTAATACTCTGATTTGTTTCCACATCATTTCAAGGTTTTGAGCACCACAAACAAAATTCCATCAACCTTGTACTGGGATGGCAACAGAAATCTCAAGAGACATCTCTAAGCCTCTGCAAATAAAACTAAACTAACTGCATTACCAGTTCCCACTAGGTGAGAAAGGTTTCTTGTAATTTGGATGAACGACCCTTTAAAAGGTCTTATTGATAACATTTTTATGTACACTAATATTTTTCTAAATAATAGATTTTAGACAGAGCTTTTAGAAAGTTGCCGATATGATTGTGCATAAATCATTTTAAAAATTTTGACGTGTCCAAAATAGGGATGTGACAGTGAGGAAATGTTCCCACTGGTTAATAAACTTGTGACAACACCGGTGTTACAGATTACACGAGAAAAGATGACGGTCAATATCTGTAGCAGACACTTTAATTTTCAGTTTATAGCGTCCGTCGTCCGACTATGTATTGATAACACGGCGCTGATGCGCGAAAATGAACTAAATGGGATTTATTTCTATAAAAAAAGCAAAACGACGATGGGGGCAGTGGGCAAGTAATGTAATCGGTGTATGCCCGACCACCGTGTAACACCGGTAACAGACTACCGCGGCAAGCCTAGTTCAAAATAAAAGTTTTGTTTATCTCTGTGGAAGATATCTGACGTTCGGTTCCCACTTCTAATGAGGCTTGTTAGCCAATAGTATAACAATATTGGTATCACGTGGTATATCTGGGTCGCCGGCGATCAAGTTGCTAGTTAGTGTGAAAAAAACGGATAAATGGCTGAGATTGACAGTAAGTGCCTGGCAACCACTTGTTGTGAAGCGAATGCAATGGAACGGGGGAAGGAGAATGAGACATCTAGTGGTTGAATGTTATCAATAGGACCTTTAAGTGTATGGATTTGATTGTCATGGACGTGGTGTTGTTTAAGACAAGTATTAAGCAAAAATGCCAAATGTGTCGCTTCCAGATTCTAAAATGTGAACATTTGCTACTTTTCGCTGTCATATGTGATTGTGTATTAAATGTCTGAACAGTCTAATGGACGGTTGGTCAGACAAAACAAGCAATTAGATGATGTCAACTTGGGTTTGTGAGAAATTTTGATGGGCATTCTTCACTACTTTCTGACATTTTATAGACTAAACAATCAAAGAAATAACCAGCAGATGATTCAATAAGGAAAATAGTCATTAGCTGCAACTTTAGTTCTCATGGGCGGAAAATGCAAACGGTGTATTATCTCTCCCTGTTCCTTACCATGATAGGTGTGGTTCAGGCAGAGGAAGCAGCAATAGCTGATTGAGACACAGTGCACTCCAGAGGCAGGCCTGCCATTGGCTGAAACTGTGAGCCACTCCGACATCCAAGCCCCGCCTCTCCCCTGGCCTCACACGCTGTCGATCCAGCCCTGCCAACACGTTGCGCTCTGCAGCCCAGTTTAGCTGTGGGACTAGGATGACGAATACAGCAGCAACAGGTTTTAAGATCATTAAGGATGTTTGCCTTTTTATTGAGATGCATGTTAGTGTTTGTAACCTTGTGGAACAATACGAAAGACACAACTGACCGGCATGTGGGTAGTGGGTAGCTCCGGGCCGGTTGTTCCAGGACAGCTCATCGTAAACCATGCCCAGCACCAAAGCCTGGAGCTGCTGCTGTGTGGGTGCTGGTGTGGCCTGTCGCAGCCAGAAGGCTGTCACTGCTACAGCCAGCCTCAGTTGGAGAGGAAGATGAGCCAGGGCAGACTCCTTCGTACCCAAGACTTCTAACAGGACACCAAGACGAACTGCCACAGGAGCCTGGGTAAAATTATGGGACAACATTGGGAAAAAGGTCATTAAAACACATGAACAATTTCCTTTAAAAACTATAAATTCAACATATTTTATATTGTCATGTTTACCTGGCCGAGTGTATCTAGACGTAGGGGGTTTCTGAGCGGATGTGCCTCTACGTGGTTTTTCTTCAAGTTCAGATCCACACGGTCGTACTCCTCTACAAACATGGGGGCACTAGAACCCTGAATTGTAGCTGCACCGGCTGCTTGTTCGATGCTAAATCCTACATTTACACCCTGCTGTGTGGGTAAAATCATGCCCCGACCTCCACCTCCACCTCCACCGACATGACCACCTCCCCGCCCCCTTCCCCCTCGCCCTCTCCCACCTCTCGTACCCTGGCTGATGTTTTCTTGTCCCCTCACATCCCGTGCTTGTACATCTTGGCCTCTCTGCAGTAATATCCCATATATAGCCTGGCGTATGGTGATGGCACTGCAATGGCTGCTGGCTAGCTTGCTGTTCTCTACCTGCGGGATGAGCAGGACCCTGTGCATCACCAGAGCATCTACCACTAAAGGAGCCAACAGTCCCTGCGCTGCAGCCAGCGACAGGCACTCTGGCAGCGCAGAGGTCCGCCCTCCAGGAGCTGCATTACCTCCAGAGAACCAATGAGCCAGAGAGCTTTGAGGGGTGATGTGGTACTCCTGCATACCCGCCCACAGCTTTGAACTGAGCCCACCCTGCTGTCCTCTCTTGCCTCTAACTCCTCCACCTTCCTCCCCCATTAGCCTGCTCACTTCCTCCAGGGCCTCCGCTGGACTTGGAAAAGAGGACAGCCAGAGGAGGAAGCCCTCAATGCGTGAAGAGGGTGCCCTACCTTTACCCCTGCCACCTCCTCTCCGTAATGCATTCACATCTAACAGACCTATTAGTGTTTCAGCATCTTTTGGAGTGCCATAGTCATTGCCAGCCAGGACGGCACATAAGGGTAGCAACTCCCGGTTCATGCCGCCGAACCAGCTACACAGCCCGTTGGTGGTGTAGCACCGAGCCGAGATGTAGCGGTGAGAGGCTTTACCGTTGAGGTTGGTCCACTGGAAATAATGGAGTGGCAGATAACCACCTAAGAAAACAAAGCACATATGTAAAACAACAGCATAGCATCAAGTGAGATCACCACCATTCATTACAATCCTGTCGCTACCCACACCTGGCAGGTCAAAGATATAAAAGTCGCTGTCATTGGTCAGAACTGGGCAGTTCCACTGGTGAGCCAAACATGCAATATCCCAGTCAGCCTCAGCAGGACACTGGAACAGCGGGACTCCTCTCTGGATGAGGACCTGAATGAAGACGTCTCTTGTGAGGATGGGGAGAACGGAGCCATTGCGGCCGTGGGAGAGACTGTCCGCATCCTTTATCTTGGACTGCAGACGCTGACGCAGAGTGGAGAACTTCTTGTCACTGGGGTCAATCCCTTATAGCCACAAACAAAAGAACAGAAATTAAAGGTGCTATTGATAATATTGATAACATTCAGCCACAAGATGTCACATTCTCCCTTCCCCGTACTATTGCATTTACTTCAAGTCATTGCCAGGCGCTTACCATCAATCTCAGCATTTATCACTTTTTTTTCCACACTAACTGACGACCCAGAGATACCACGTGAGACCAACGTTGTTTTTACTATTGGCTCACAAGCCTTGTTAGAAGAGAGAACCAAACGTCTGATATCTTCCACAGAGATAAACAAACATTCATTTTGGACCCGCCAAAAATGTTTTAATAATTAATTCACAATCATAATCTTTTTTTTTTTTTTTCAGGAAAAGCCATACTTTTATTCCGCACCTTCCTAAAGGCTCTGTGGATGTGTTATTTTTCAAAAAAATATTTGTCTACAAAAAATGTTATCACTAAGACCTTTAAATATTTGTGGGTGTTACAACTGCAGATAAACTTTTCACATTTTTAAAGGGGACATATCATGAAAACTCACTTTTTCAGTGCTTATGCATTTGTCTGTGAACTAAGACAACCCAGACAGTAACTTTATTGATCCCGAGGAAAATTCAAGTTTCCAGCATCACAGTTCCACAGTGCAAAAACATGTTAGTAAAAAGTCAGTAAAAGTAGTGCAAAGTATAAAAAAATATACCGGATATAAAAATACAAGGAGATGAAGAAAACTGTTAAAACTGAATATAGTGCATGGTGACAGTTGTGATACACGACTATTAAAAAGTGCAGAAGAGACTGTTAAAAATGAGCATAGTGCAGGGTAACTCCAGTAGCTTAGTTTATGAAAGTACACTGTATGCATTATTATCTGTACTGCAGACTGTCCTCTTTTGCCCTCCCCTCCCTCCCTCCCTAGAGAGGTGTTGTACAGTTTTATGGCTCGGAGGACAAATCATATCATCATATGAAATTCAATAGCATCCTTACCTCCATCCAGTACCACATATGGCTGGATGTTACAGGCTGATAAAGCAGAGAGGAACTGGTTGAGCAGGCAAGCGAAAGCATCATAGTCTCCTCCATGCTGCTGGTCCAAACCGTGATTAAAGTAGAGGCGGAAGTACAGACTGCAGCCATCAATAACCAGGCGGCTGTCCCTGAACTTCACATCTTGGAGGAAGTTTCTGTTCCCCTCCACATAGGTGGTCAAACCCTGGACACCCATAGGACCTCAGGGCCTAGGAAGGAAACGCATGAGTTATCCTCCTCACTGCTGGTGCTTCAGTGCCACGCAGAGTAGTTTGGACACTGCCCTGGCTGGTCTGAGGGTGTGTGTGTGGAGACCAATGTGACGTCACTTCTGTTTACAAGTCTTGCGGGGGTCATTTCCTGTTACACTTCAAAATAATAGTCCTGGTTTGTAAACAAAGGCGTGTATTCTGCAATAAAAAAACACTTTAAACGTTTACTACTGAATCTAAATCCGCACGCAATTAAATAATAAAACACTATATCTGAATTAAGAGTACGAGCTGCTACTAACTAATGTGACGTCACTTCCTGTTTACATGTCTTGCTGAGACTATTTCCTGTTACACTTAAACATAAAAGTCCTAGTTTGTAATAAAAAAACACTTTAAACGTTTACTAATGAATCTAAACCCGCACGCAATTAAATAATAAAACACTTTAAAATAAAAAAAACGTTGTAAAAAAATGAAAATAGAGAAAGACTACCAAACTACGACAAATCACGCTGCGTCTCGCGAGAGAACGCGATAACTCAAAAAGCTAGCTAACCAATGTGACGTCACTTCTGTTTACAAGTCTTGCGGGGTCATTTTCCTGTTACACTTCAAAATAAAAGTCCTAGTTTGTAAACAAAGGCGTGTATTCTGCAATAAAAAAAACCTTTTACGTTTACTACTGAATCTAAACCCCACGCAATTAAATAATAAAACACTTGTAACGTTGTAAAAAAAATAAAAAATAGAGTACTTGCTGCTATTAACCAATGTGACGTCACTTCATGTTTACATGTCTTGCAGAGGTCATTTCTTGTTACACTTCAAAATAAAAGTCCTAGTTTGTAACAAAGGTGTGTATTCTGCATAAAAAAACACTTTATAGAATTTTAAACGTATACTACTGAATCAAACCCCACGTAATTAAATAATAAAACACTTTAAAAATGAAAAAAAACGTTGTAAAAAAATAAAAAATAGAAAAAAAAACTGTCAAACTGCGACAAATCACGCTGCGTCTCGCGAGAGAACGCGAGAACTCAAAAGCTAGCGAGAAGAAGCGCTAGCCCAGTGTTGTTCTTCTGTTTGAGATTAATCTCGTTTTTTATTATTAATGGGCCACAATGTCCGGAGGAACAAACCTCGGCATGCCTGGGACAAGCCAAGCCAGCTCCGGAACATCCTTACATCGGAGAAAAGACGGCAGTCCGTCCGATAGGTTCTGGGAGAGTCCGGAGACTTCAGCCCAGCTAGAGGTGCTGCGACTGTGGGTCGGGAAGCACTACAAGAAGGTAGCAGCTAGCTGCAAACATCATGCTGCAGAACCTTACGTTGATCTGTGTGATGAAATCAATGAGTGCTGTTGTCTAACGTTATTTAAAAATAATACATGCAAAGTGCAAATGTAGCCAAATCCTAGAGGTTAATCTGTAGTAAATAACGGTTAAATAAGGCTAGATGCAGGGGTCAGCAAGCTTTACTACCTAAAGACACATTTTAGGCAAAAAATAAATTAATAAATAATCTGTCTGGAGCTGCAAAACATTTGATCTTTGTGATGAAGGTAACACAGTTTATAGTCTAAGTATATAGTATATAAGTCTAATGCAGTGAGGGCCAAAGAGCAAATGTACTACAGAGTATTAGGGTCACATAGAGGGAAAAAACATCTGAGATTTACAGAATAAAGTCGTAATATTACGAGAATAAAGTCATAATATTACAAGAATAAAGTCATAATATTACGAGAATAAAGTCAGAATATTATGAGAATAAAGTCGTAATATTAAGAGAATAAAGTCAGAATATTACGAGAATAAAGTCATAATATTATGAGAATAAAGTCGTAATATTACGAGGAAAAAGTCATAATTTTACGAGAATAAAGTCATAATTTTACGAGAATAAAGTCATAACTTTACGAGAAAAAAAATAATCTGTAAAATTACTACTTTATAATATTATTACTTTATTCTCATAATATTACGACTTTTTCTCTTAAACTTGTACTATATTCTTATAATATTCCAACTTTTTTCTCGTAAACATTTGACTTTTTTTTATCATAATATTATGTCTTTTTTCTTGTAAACCTATGACTTTATTCTTGTAATATTATGACTTTATTCTTGTAATATTATGACTATATTCTCGTAATATTATGACTTTATTCTTGTAATATTATGACTTTATTCTTGTAATATTATGACTTTATTCTTGTAATATTATGACTTTTTTCTTGTAAACCTATGACTTTATTCTTGTAATATTATGACTTTATTCTTGTAATATTATGATTTTATTCTCGTAATATTATGACTTTCTCGAAATCTCAGATTTATTTTATTTTCCTCAATGTGGCCCTAATACTCCGTCGTACCGTTGTACATTAGACCTACAACAATGATAAATAGAAATGAAAATGTAAACAAAAAACATTTATTCATTCCATTTTTATAAATCCACAGGGAGCCACTGGAGAGGAGCTAAAGAACCTGTGGCTCCGGAGCCACAGGTTACTGACCCCTGGGCTAGACTATCGGTTAAATGCAGTGGGGCTGTAGGTTGCATTAAAGCACGATGATGAAGCATTTTCCTCTTTGTAAAACTGTCAAAATATGTGTGTCTGTGTGTCTGTTAGTATGTGCTGGTGGATGCTCCATCGTGTCAGGCTCTTGCTGCAGTGACCCTCCAGCTTCTCCAGTTCCAAGAGGATGCCTTTGGCAGACAAGCTACCAGTCCTGCTCTCACCAAACTGCCTGTGAGTCCTTCTCTCGCTGTCTCCAAAGTCTCCCATCTTTTATGCTTTATGTTTATGTTTATTTATTTTGCACAATTTAAGACTATACAACATAACAAAAGAATACATTAATAATATAAAGTGCAGGGAGAGGCAAAAAAACCCACTGGGCTTATCTGAAGCCTCCACCTAGAGACAAGATTAATATAAAGAAATAATATAATATAATATATATAGTGTATATAATGTTGATGTAGTGTTGTGTTTTTACAGGGGTTGAGATCACTATATAATTGTATGACAATATATTATGAAATCATATATTTAGATACTTTATATACTACTGGGTGGATTAATAGTAGGGATGCACCAGTATTGTGCCAATACTGACTTAAATAGCTGGATCGGTATCGGGTTACAATGGGGCCGATCTATTCAATTCAATTCAATATGTAAATACTATATACATTATATACTGGTACTCAGTATCGGCCGATACCCAAAGCCCAGGTATCGCTATCGGTATCAGGACTAAAAAACTCAGATCGGTGCATCGGTAATTTGTAATACAGTACTGCATCATATCATAAAAGCACATATGGTATTTTATGTAAAAATGAACTAGTAGATAAAGTGTCAAATAAATGTAGTGGAGTAAAAAGTACAATATTTCCCTCGGAGATGAAGTAGAGTAGAGGTATAAAGTGCCATAAAATGGAAATACTCAAGTAAAGTACAAATACCTCAAAATTGTACTTAAGTACAGTGCTGGAGTAAATATGCTTAGTTACTTTCCACCACTGTATATTTGTTTGAGGACAATATAAATACAGTATTGCAATCATATTCCATTTTTTCTATTTGTTAGTTACTTTCTAGAGCTAGGCACAACGAATTGCATTGTACTGTGTATGATTGTGTATGTGACAGAGAGTTGACACATAATTAGAATAACAGAGGATAAAAACACAATAAATCTCAAAGCTTCTTTCAATTGTGGTCCCCATTAGAAATGGGAAAGAGTAAGGTGACAGAAAAATCTGGCAAGATTAGGTTATAAAACATGCAAAACAAAACTGATGATTTTACAATTTCTCTGCAGGCACAATGCTTCCTGGACCTGCGGCCAGGGGGTGGACTCTGCCACATTCTTGGCACTGCCTACAAGTTCAAGGCTGAGCAAGGCTGGTGAGTTGCATGCTTCTGACGCCTTTGCTTTTTCAACAGTAGTGTCCATCACGTGAAATCTCTTCCCTTCCCTCTTTTTACAGGCGGAGGTTTGACTTGCAGAATCCATCAAGAACTGAGAGGAATGTTGAGATGTTTGGTGCTATTGAAAGAGCACTGATCCAGGTGACATAGACACACATGTAAATACACACACACACACACACACATCAGCCCACCATGGACACACACCACTGATGAGCTACTTGTGTTTTGTGCGTCTACAGAACAACTGCATGTCACTGCCTGTGGTATATGTGGACCCGACACTGGATCAGGAGCTGGCTAGCAGACTGACGGATATTATCACCAAACACCAGGTAAAGTGCTGCAGAGGAGAGTTAAAGATGAGCAGACAGAGTGTTAGACGGACTGATGAAGGAGAAAATGTCACTGTCAATGACAGGTCTAGCTGACTATGAAGTTGTGAGAATATGAAAGTCAGTGTAGCTCTGATAATGTATTTCAATATCAGTGCTACAAAGTCACAGTTTGTCCTTCCACAGGGTTCACTCACAGAAGACCGAACGCTCGCCAGTCACCACATCTGCCCCTCACCTGCTTCTACAGAGGAAGGTCAGTTACAGTTTGTGCATTTATGTGTTTGTTATCTTTTTAAATCCCTGGTACGTATTTAACTTGGATCATTTTTTTTTTTTTTTTACTAAACATCTGTTTTCAGATGAATGGATGCGTCCTGTCATGCGGAAAGACAAACATGTCTTGGTACACTGGGGCATGCACCCTGACAGGTAATGCACAATCACACACACACACACACACATGCACGCAGATGCTCATACACAAACACAAATACTTACCTGTTGTGTCAATTGCCACTTTTCTACAGTTATGACAGTTGGTTGTCCTCAAGTGATGTTGAAGGAGAGGTCGAAGAGCCACCACATTCAGAGAAGCCGTGGCGGGTCAGTACAGCAGCACACAAAACAAAAAAAACATGATGATTTACAACTCTATATATATATATTTAGTTACATAATGCAGTTTCCTGCTACATTTACTATATCAAGCTCTACATCAATATTTTACACTTCAGAGTGAGATTACATTGAGTTATTGTTAGAACATTTATTTTTTTGGCTCAAGGTAGCCTGTTAGGAGTCAGGTTACAGAGCAGTGTTTTTCTTCACTTTGCTCACAGTTAGTGAGAGTATGGTAGTCAGCAGGGACGCAGTCTAAAACAGGAACCAGAGACTATATATAAATAATGGAGGCTTTTATATGATATCATCTTGGCAGGTAAAGCCTATCGTTTTATCTGCCACAGTCAATTTCACTGGCATTTGTTGATATGATCTGGTTTGTGTTCATTTTGGACACTGCCGGTGCTGATATATACATCAGCATGCACCATATTAATACTCACTGTGTGGTTTATGTGTGCCCCAGGTCCATGCTGGCTGGGTTCAGGACACAGATGTTTTCAATGAGTGGATGAACGAAGAAGACTACTGTGTGGATGAGAGGAATGTGCCAATCATTCTCCGCCGGCGTATTCACCTCAGAGACGACCAGGTGTGTGTGTGAAGCTGTAGGCGGGTCTAAAAGGAAATGGTGTTCTCAATTATTATTAATACACAGATTTTACATTTTTACTGGTGGAAAATGGAGACAACCAGGAGACTTTCATGTTCAAAAATGTTAAGAGTCTTGACCTCTGATAAACTCTGACTTTCTTAGTTTTTCTCACCATCTACCTCTACCCTCTGTTGCAGGACTCCAAGGTCACCCCCTCCAAAAAGAGAAGACGCTCCCCGTCTCCTCCCTCCTCCGAAGGCAGGAAGAAAGGAAAGAAGGGGTAAGAAACAAGTGTTTTTAACCAAACAGGAGGGCATACTTTTTGCTTGGCGTTTCGCGGTGAGGTTCTCAGCATTGATTGTGTGTCTGTGTGCACAGGAGAAGGCGTGGGCAACAGGAGGAAGAGCCAGAAGAAGACTTGACCAAAGACATGGAGGACCCTACCCCTGTTCCCAACATGGAGGAGGTTATACTACCCAAGAATGGTAAAACAATAACAAAAAAAAAAAAACAGTGATTAGGAAATTAAAGGAAATAAAAGTATTCCTTAAAGTAACATCTCTGGCTCTAAACCACTTTGCTATGTTCTCGTAGTCAACCTGAAGAAGGACAGTGAGAATACTCCTGTCAAAGGAGGGACCATGGCTGACCTGGGTAGGTTAAGTGTTATAGCTAAGTGTAGTATGTGTAAAAGTTTTAAAACATTAAAAATAACGAAATACGGTTGCTTTTTTTGTTTGTGTGAATGCACCTTGAGTTTTCACCCTTCCTCCACTTTTCCTTTTTCAGATGAACTGGAGGATGATTTCCCAGGAAGGGTAAATATGATGTCATTTGTTTTTCAGTGCAGGAGGGCTGGGTAGTCTGTAGCAGTTATTAGTGTCTTTGTTTCAGTGATGTAAAAGTGTTATTAAATGTTCTCTGTGTGTGTGTATGTGTGTGTCTAGGATGATGAGGAGAGGGAAATACCTCGCCTGTCAGAGGGAGAGGACAGCATCACAGAACAAACCCATCACATCATAGTACCAAGCTACACATCTTGGTTCAATTACAACAGGTAAATAGTTACACACACACACACACACACACACACTTAGCTACATCCCAACTTTATAACCTAACCCCTACAAAACCTTTCTGTGCACATATTCCAGCGTTCACTCGATAGAGAAACGTGCATTGCCTGAATTCTTCAACGGAAAGAACAAGTCCAAATCTCCAGAAATGTGAGTACTGCAGACTTTACTATTCAAGTCTTGACCAGGTGATGAGATGACGTCACTAAAAAAAAAAAACACGGTCTTTCTCGTGCACTTCAGCTACCTGGCATACCGCAACTTCATGATCGACACGTACCGGCTCAACCCCCAGGAATACCTCAGCTCAACCTCCTGCAGACGCAACCTCACTGGAGACGTGTGTGCTGTCATGAGGTATAACTTTGTGTGTGTGTGTGTGTGTGGGTGTTTGCTACCATGCATTGTCTGCTGCATCTGCTAAATTAAGTGTGGTGTGTGGGTGTTGTGAAATGCGAATGTGTTAACGAATTGAATCTGTTAATGTTGAGAAGGAACATGCGGTATGTGGTGTCTCAAAAGCAGCTTTTATTTTTAATTGCAACATGGCGTATGCTGATTTTGTCAGTGTATATGTGGGGGATGTTTTACAGCTGCAATGCAGTAAATATATTCTTTGTGTCCAGGGTTCATGCGTTTTTGGAGCAGTGGGGTTTGATTAACTACCAGGTGGATGCAGAGAGCAGACCGCTCCCCATGGGACCCCCACCCACCCCTCATTTCAATGTACTGGCTGACACACCGACCGGGCTGGCACCCCTACAACACAAACCCCTGCAGGTAAAAAAAACACACAGAGCACACAACAACAGCTCTACACAGATTTGTTTTAAAATGCACATTTGAATCATGGGAAATGCCTCCCGATAAACTCCGCCGCCCGCTCTCGCTCTTGCAGGTGTCAGCTTCGCAGCACATGTTGTATTTCCCAGAAAAGAGCAGAGACAAGCCCTCAGACTGCCAGAACTTTGGTCTGCGCTCCGACATCTACACCAAGAAACACCCTAAGGTCTCACACAATCTTTCTTTTAAAATCCCAATAGTTTTAATCTTGTCTCATACACTAACCTTTCTGTAATTAAGTGTTAAGTCATTATTCTAACATTACTCTTATGACATCTGCCTCAGACTAAAGGAGCGAGTGCAGGAAGGGAATGGACAGAGCAAGAGACGCTCCTGCTATTAGAGGTAAGACAATCATTTATGTTTTTGGCTTTCTATCATAGATCTTACATGGACTAATTTCCTTCCTAAAATGGAAACGCAAAGTGTTGCAACTTGTTCTCACACTGTCACGCTCCTCTTTGTCTCTCTCCGATGTCTCTCTCAGGCCTTAGAGGTCTACAGAGACGACTGGAACAAAGTGTCCGAGCATGTGGGCTCCAGGACGCAAGACGAGTGTATCCTCCACTTCCTTCGTCTGCCAATAGAAGACCCTTACCTAGAGGACTCCTCGGCCTCCCTCGGCCCGCTGGCGTACCAGCCTGTGCCTTTCAGCCAATCAGAAAATCCCGTCATGAGCACCGTGGCCTTCCTGGCATCCGTGGTGGACCCGCGGGTGGCTTCATCCGCAGCCAAGGCTGCACTGGGTGAGAGAGCAGAGGGTGGAGGGTCGATTTTAAGTGTAGTCTACATCAGTGGTTCCCAAAGTTTTGCATGTCAAGGACCCTAAACTGACACAAATTAGACCACGGACCCCCCATTTGATAAGATTTGGGCCCAGGGCTGTTAGGGTTTTTGCTTTTAGATGTTTTATTACAGAAAGCGTGAAACCCATGACCAACATAGTTATACAGAGAACAACATACATAAGAATAAAAAAACTCAATAGAGTAAATACTATAAAGTGTGTAAGAAGTAAGGTGAACAATGACAGCGAGCCGGTCATTGTTGTGAAATAAACCTCGACAGGGCCACGCAGGACCCCCGATCCAAAGCAAAGGAGTGACCTTGATGGCTACACAGCTACTTACTAATAAAATCAATAATTTGGCACACAAATGGTCCTCCGGAGTCCGAGATCAGAACTGCGTCCATAGCAACAGTCTGTTATAAAGAAATAACAGACCGTAGAGTGCCGTGATTGACCAATCAGAATCGAGTATTCAACAAAGCTGTGTAATAAGTCATATTAACACCAGTGCCTATTAGAATAACATGAGCAGTAAGATACATTTAGTAAAATAAGCACAAACAAAAATAGATGCGTAATAATGCATGTGATATTGAGAGAGTAATATTGGAAAATGATATTGAAAAAGTAATAAAAAGTTATATTGCACATGGCTTTCTGTCATTGTGTTACTTATAGATGGAATTATAGTGAAAATAAATGATTCCCCTTTTTGCTGGGGACCCCCAGGAACTCCCTCAAGGACCCTTTGGGGTCCCTGGACCCCACTTTGAAAACCACTGGTCTACATCATGGTATGGTTGTGAGATGCTGTACTGTAAGTTCAGTATGTGTGTACTGATTCTACATGTTTGTCTTCAGAGGAGTTTTCCAAAGTGCAGGAGGAGTTGGTGGATAAGGTCTCTGAAACGTCCAACCAGCCCAACAAAACAGGTAACACTGCTATATACTATATATAAGCAGATAATCACACGCAAATTCATCTATATCTCTATGCCATCTATATGCCATCTCTTGTTCTGTCTTTCAGAGTCGATGGATGCAGAGAAAATTGAAACAAACTCCACCTCCCGTCAGGTGAAACAGCAATAAGAGCTTAGAGAGAGTTTTACTGTCTCTGCTGGTGGTTTTTGTGGCTTACCTTGAGTGTTGGTACATTTGTGTCTGTTTCAGGTCTCTTTAAGGGCAGATGTACTCAAGGTGGAACCCAGTGGGGCCAAAGTGGAGGGAGAACTAGTGAAAAGAGAAAATGCTGAAAATATGCTTGCAGAGGAGAGAGACGGTATGCAAATATGTACAGAATCATATATGCATTTACTGTGTGTAAATATCTGTCTGTATTAAAGATAATTCTCTCTCTGGTCCAGGAAGGGGAGATGACGACGAGAGCGTAGGGCGGGGAGATGTGGATGAGGCGAGAGTGATGGAGCAGGATCTGGTGGAGGGCAGCGTTGCCACGGCAGCAGCAGCTGCTCTGGCCTCAGCTGCCACAAAGGCCAAGGTAAAGCCCGCCCCTTGCACTTCAAAACGGACCAATCACAGGGACGTAAAGTGAAGAAATGGTTGTCATGTTAAATAGAGGTTTTTTTTTTTTCAGTTGTGTCACAGCAACCAAGACAGGCACCATCTTGGAGCACCTTTAATTGATTATATGTAGAATATACCGTATATCTGACAGATTAGAGACTGGGATTATCTCAAAAGGTCGTTTTAATGCTATTTTGCTAATTAAAATAAATGGTAAACAATTAAAATTGGATTTGATTCCAAATTTGTGGTTCATTGTAACCCAGTGAGGTGTTGTGTCTTGCCCAGTCTCTCTATGAGTTAGATCAGTAACCGTCCCACCCCTTGTGGCTGATGATTTATTTGGTAGTTTTCTTTATTCAGACTCCTAATTTATTTTTCTCTCTCTTCTTGCCACGCTCTATCACACCCAATTTATTCTCCTCTCCCCTGTTATCTTCTCTTCTTCCTCAGTGTTTTCCCCCTTTTCATCTTTACCTCCACTACCTTTTTCCATTCCCTTCCTTTCAACTGTGCACGTGCACTTACCACCCAGTTCCTTACCCATTTACGGTGTTTTGTTTTCTTCTAACTTTCTCCATCTTTGCCTCGTGTGTTTGCAGCACTTGGCGGCAGTAGAGGAGAGGAAGATCAAGTCTCTGGTGGCTCTGCTGGTGGAGACCCAGATGAAGAAGCTGGAGATCAAACTGAGGCACTTTGAGGAGCTGGAGACCATCATGGACCGTGAGAAGGAGGCTGTGAGTGAACACAAATATCTGCTATAAAAACCAGAAGCTCTAATGCCCTAACAGTAACATGTCTCCAAACATATCATTAATACTTTGTGTGTGTATATATGTGCGAATCATGCAGCTGGAGCAGCAGCGGCAGCAGCTCCTGTCAGAGAGGCAGTCGTTCCACACTGAGCAGCTGAAACAGGCAGAGATGAAGGTTCGCCAGCAGAGGGAGCAGCCGGGATACACAATGCAGCATCCAGGTCTGACCACACACACACACATCAAACACCCTTTTAGGACACATTGAAACCAATCCAGTGTAATTTCATATCTGTTAAATCATTGTTTGTTCCTACGCTTTAGCCCTGCCTCCTCCTACAGGCCAGTCCATGCCCAACCGGATGATGCCTGGTGGGGGAAACGCTCAGGCGATGGCCCCTCGACACCCTGGAGCTCCCAATGGCATGTGTGAGTGTTGTCCTCTGGTTTTGTGCTGTTTTTAAACATGGTCTGATTCTGTGGGTGTGATGACACTGACTCCTTCTGTTACCGTCTCAGACCCGTCCTCGCAGCCTGATGGGATAGCACCAGCTCAGCCGGGTCCTCCAGCGTCCAGTCACAGCTGAACTGACCAGAAAACAAGACACACACACACACACACACACACACACACACACACACCAGTCATCCTTCACACACACACACACACACACATAAAAATGTAACAGCAATGTTCAGGAACAACTGCTAAGAAATTCAACTGTGTAACTGTTCAGTACTAGTCACATGTTTATAGATACACAAGCACATAGACGCAGTTAATGTGTAATTTGGTCAACGGCTCGGGCCGTCTTATATCTGTGAAATATTTGTGCTCTGACGTCAGAGTTGAGGAATCTGAAGATTGAACTCGACTCATTAAAGTTGTTTTACATGAAACTAAATTCATCTTTTGTTCTAGTCCAACTTGTGTGTGTGTGTGTGTGTGTGTGTGTGTGTGTGTGTGTGTGTGTGTCTTTCTGTTGAGGTCAGATTTTAAACATCAGGTCTCCAAGACAAACAACTTTTGCTCTTCCCCTCAGATGGTACTTTCCAAGAGGAGGTGAACGATGGGAGTGGGGGAACTCATAGCAGACATTAATACATAAAATATCTTCACATTCATTGCGACCAGCTGTGGTTTTATTGCTATATTATACTTGGGCTGTGCATCTTCTATAGCAGGTCTATAATACTCCATTAATATTCCAACTGGAACATTATAGGGTTAAGGTGGTGTGTTTGTATATAGTGTTAATACTTAAAGTGCTTTCCTGTGTTGTTTGTAGTATCGCTATAATATAGGTCTATTTTAGGATGTCTATAGCTCGGAATCAACAGCAGCCAGCCAGACAGGCATGTATACATGCAGAGCTGAGGTGTGTGAGCTCTTCATTCAGGTTTTAGGATCAGTGTCATACATATTATACAGAGACTGTATTTATACAGTAAATAAAAGTTGCTAGGAGATAGCCTATTATGTATGGGAGTCCTTCTTTAAGAAGTGTTTTGACTTAAAACTATGCCTATGCAATTTTACATCATTTTGGACCATTATTATTACTAATTAAATTAATTTTTTAAATAGTTTATCACAGCTTTCGTCTGAACATTTAATTCTTCTGGAAATGTTTGCCCTGTAAAATCATATTCTATAAATCAGAAGAGCAGATTCAGAAATTGTTT
>CAKAOH010041241.1:0-23938 GCA_916701665.1 Sebastiscus tertius | reverse complement strand
TGTGTGTGTGTGTGTGTGTGTGTGTTTTGGCCCCCTGGTATGGCTTGTAATGTCTCCCTTGTAAGCCTTAGAGATGGGAGCAGCGACAGGAGTTTTAATTGATCACATTGAGTTTGGCACAAAGGCCTTAATGCTGCTATGACATGTAGCTTTATGGCCAAACCGTATTGGCTGGAATGCCTTGCAGACTTTAAAAGATCCACTGTGTTTGTGTGTTTGCGTGTAGCTGAACTCGGGTTCGGCCTTTTAGTCCCACTGTTTCTCTCACTTTTGTGTGAACATGAGGCCTAGAGGGTAAGAAATGATTTAAAACATGTCAAATAAGCGCCCGCTGCTCTGCTCACAGACCAAAAGGGCCAAATCTACTTTCAGATGGTTTAGTAGACCAGGGGGTACTCAATGTGGTGGATACACACAGAGTCTGTCAACCACCTGCCTTGCTGTTGAGATGAAAAGGCTTGCAGTCAGCAGTTTGGTTTGAGCTCAGCCAGCTTGGTCAGAAGAAATGGAGAGAGAAAGTTTGCTTTAGAGGTGGTTTATAATTAGCTGTCAAACCTGGAGTGGAGACGTGGGAGCGTAGGAGATGGGAAGAACCGACTGAGACTGTCTGAAAAGGAGGCTTTTCAGCTTTCAAATCCAAAAGTTCAACTATATTAAATCTGTCTTCTAGTCGTGAAGGACGTGATAAGCCATGTGTGTAAGTGACATATATATTAAAGGTATAGTTTGGGTGTTTTGAAGTGGGGTTGTATGAGGTACTTATCCATAGTCAGTGTATTACCTACAGTAGATGACGGTTGGCACGCCCCCAGTTTGGAGAAGCAGACAGGAGTTACCACACAGAACCAAAGCAATGTACTACTGTGGACGGGGCCGACAGCAAAACGTATTTTAGCTGCCTAAAAGAAAGACCCACCTAAAAGCCAGTCGGATTTGGGAGGAGAGCGGAAACATCTTTTCCAACGAGAAAATCCTTCAGTGCAGTTCTTTGCTCTTCTTTCAATGCAGAATTACTCTCCAGTTCTGATATAACTGAGGCTATGGCAGCATCTACGTTAACCTCTTCAGGAGCCACCATTGTTGTTTAGAACGAAAAGTCGCCTCTCTGTGTCGCCTCACACACACCTAAGCCACGCACGTAGCTGCCAGTTGCTCCTCACAGGACGCTGATTGTGCGCTTAGTCGATTAGTCTACTAATTGGCTGTTTTCGTCTTAGTCGACTAAGATTTCTTTGATAATTTTTTCAATGCTTTTTCATGCTGAATGACTTATTTTCAAGAAACTTATGAGCACATCTCTGGTAAACACAAGATTTAAAGTGGTGCTTTTGCTTGATTCTTTATGGAGAAACTGTTTAACAGTCAATTAAATCGACTAATCGATTAGTTGACAAAATTGTATGAGTGTTAGTCGACTATGAATTCTTTGGTTGAGGACAGCCCTACAATCAGTGAAGGCAGGGGAAGAGTGTGACTTCCTCACTGTGTTCAGATAACAGTAATGTGTCAGGCAGATGAGTCCAACTGTGCCACCTACTTCACCACAGGCATGACTAAATCACTTACCTCAGATATACTGTTGGTTTTTAGCCTTGTAAGGCAGTGATACACCCCATCAGAGAGCCCCAGATGTGACGGATTACCTACCGTCTTGACCTAATATGGCAACAAAAACTATGGGGGGAGTGGAGGAGGAGGCAGTGCTGACAAACAAGCCATTGTACTGCAGGTCAGTGACATAGTCTGTGGGCTTTGGCTGACACACAGCCACATAGGGGTTGCTGTTCCTGAGCACAAACTACAAGAACCACGAATAACTCTTTTGTCTCCACGACTCCCTCTCCCTTTAGTTTAGTTCTCATCTTCCTTCGAATGACAGTTGGCAGCACTGGTTCATATGATCAGAGGAGTCAAGGTGGTTTTGGACATTATATTACACTAAGTAAATAACTGATTAAGGGTCGATATAATGTGGACTCTATTGATACTTGTTTTGATTGGCCATTGCTGCCCTGGAATGATTAACTTATGGCTGCTGGTAAAATACATAAAATTATATGATTACTTTTTATTATTTACAAGGACTGTCACAGTTAATGCGATAATAACGCATTAACACAAATTAGTTTTAACGCCACTAATCTCTTTAACGCATTAAAGCAACTTATGATTTTTAGGTTGTAGCGGGCTCAGTTTTAAAGCTGGAGTGAAGATCCTGGCTTGATATGAAACTAGAAAACCTAAGGAATCAATTGGTACCAACCATTGGTATCCTATCATACTAGCTTGTCATGAAGGAGGCTAAGTAACGCTCCAAATTTGCTCTTAATTTTGGGCGAGGAAAAACTGGCATGGCCCTTTTCAAAAGGATCCCTTGACCTCTGACCTCAAGATATGTGAATGAAAATGGGTTCTTTGGGTACCCACGAGTCTCCCCTTTACAGACATGCCCACTTTATGATAATCACATGCAGTTTTGGGGCAAGTCATAGTCAAGTCAGCACACTGACAGCTGTTGTTGCCTGTTGGGCTTGAGTTTACCATGTTATGATTAAAGGATATTTGTAATGCTTTTAAATGGAGTACCTGTGAGGGTTTCTGGACAATAATTGTCATTATTTTGTGTTATTAATTGATTTCCAGTAATAAATATATACATACATTTGCATAAAGCAAGCATATTTGCCCACTCCCATATTGATAAGAGTATTAAATACTTGACAAATCTCCCTTTTAAGGTACAGTTTGAACAGATAAAAAATGTGATTCATTTGCAATTAATTGTGATTAACTATGGACAGTCATGCAATTAATCGTGATTCAATATTTGAATCGATTGACAGCCATAACATTTACTCAACTTTGTTTCCCTTAAATGCACTTTTCCCTTTTCCACCAAGATATGTTCATTATGTTCATCATCCGCAGGTTTTGTGCGGCTACAGTGAAGGCTTTGTGTGAGCTTCGTCATGTGTTATGTGTAAATACTGGGGTTAATACTCTTAGCCTGCTTTACCAGGATGATGAAGTAATGCAATACACACACACACACATACTGTTATCGTCATCAGCCTGTCCCACTATCACATCAACAAACACATCCTGTCATGCTAATCTCCATTCTTTTCCTCCTCCCATTGTTATCACTGTGCATGCTTGTGTGATCGAGTGAGTGCATGCTTGCCTGTATTGTGTGCAGGTGTCCTGTTCAAAGATTTTGTTACACTGCTGTCACTATGACTAGAACGAGAGCTAAGATTTCAGAGCCTGCTAACGCTTCATCTGGTGTTTCTTCCCTTTAAGTGCATATTGACGCTGCTTAGGTTGCACAAAAGATACAGCCATGTTTGTCAAGTATATATTTCCTGTACTGGATAAGATTGAGGTTTCTAAGATTTGACAGACAGAATTGATGGAAATGCATTTTTTTGGTATTTGAAATATCTTGCCACTAAGCTGTTCTTACAGCATGTGTTAAAAAGAGTAATTTTGCCAAGTCATCATCATGCTTCCTGTCTGCAGCCTCTTTCCCACATCCAGCATTCTGCCAGCTCAGGACCAATTTTGTAAATGCTACATCATGGCTTGAGTAGGAATAAAGCAGTAATATTCCCAGAATACAAAATCATGCTTATTTTTTGCATATTACAGATTTACATAGCCATCAAGGTGACCCTGTCTCTTGAAGCACAGGTGGAAAACGCACTGTTTCCCTTCTGAAAGCAGTCTTATGATGCTTATAGTGATATTCCACCCAAAATCTATCTTTTTTAGTCCAGTTGGGGAGACATTTAACTGTAAAACAAGTTTTAAAATCCACCAATTTGGCAGCCTTTGAGAGTATTCAGAACTCCTCCGCTGTTAACACGTTAATTTTTTCTGTTTCAAATCTGTCTGGAGCAGTCATTTAATGTGGTGACTATAGAAATAGAATAGGAGTAGAACGCACATTCAAATCAACATAGCAGGATGGTCAGAGCGGCGGCCATTTTTATGTGTACCGTTGCCGTCAAGTAGGTCTATCTGCGGGTCCACAGTACTGCCACCTACTACATGAAGCGCCTTCGAAATGGTCGCAGTTCGGTTAGGGTTAGGCACCAAAACGTTCAGGCCGCAAAACCACTTGGTTAGGTTTAGGAAAGCACTGCTGATAGACCCATCTCGTTGCTGTTTGCAAATAAAAAAGCAGGCTACTTCCATATAGACCCTTTTACAGCCAACGCCACGATTACATCACTGTATTAGTTGGAGGCAAAACAGAGGAAAGACTGGAGGAAAAACACAAATCACCTCAGAGTAGTGGGCTAAAGTTACCCATCTAAAATGTCATCTTGTCAGCTGCCGGCTTAGCGGCAAAGCAACAATGTGTGACACTTTACAGCACCACTGACGTGTGTTGTCACCATAACAACTAACAACAATCTGCATTTTCTTATAGTCAAATGACCACAGCAAACCGTTCAGTGTCCCTTCTACTCCTATTCTATTTCTATGTGTGAATGCCAACAGAACAGCACCACGCCTAGATGATTGATGTTGCAAGTGAAAGGGGCTAGTGTGGTTCAAACCCATTTTCCCGTCCTTTACATGGCCACACACACGTACACATCGATACACAAATAGGCGGGAATACACAGCGGGGGAAATCTGGGCTGTGTGTGTGTGCGCACTTGAAGCTGTTGCCTGTTATTGCACTTGTGGGCTGAGAGTGCCTCTATCTTTCATTTTCCCACTCTTGTTTTTTCTGAATTTCAATTAGTGATAGATGATGGAAGAGCTAGGATAAATACCTCCCCTTTGCATCTATCTTTTTTCCACTTTCACTCAGTACATCTGCTCGCATTCCTTGTCGTCTACAATCTTCACCTTCCTCCTCGTTCACCATTAGCAGTCTGGGCCTGGCAGGGTGACAGTTTCTGCTGCTGCGCCCGGCTCAGCAGCCTACAGCATTGCTTGGCCGAGGAAACCAGGGTCTGTACAGTATGGCATTTGTCCCTCTGGTCGTCTGAGGTCACATAATGAACATTTATCACAGCCCAACAATGACACTGCTGACCGCTGCACAGTCAATCCCCCTAACACAGAGAGTACAGCTGCTGCCCCCCTCTGAGGCCCCGTCTGTAGCTTTCATTCCTGCTGCCTGGCCGCCGTCTCTTTTTGACATTATGGGAGAAAGGAGTGGCTGTCAGGGGAGCAGCAGATAGCCTCAGCTGCTAAAGTTATGCCGACTCATGGTTTAAAATGTTTCGGTTCTGAGAGGCTGACTGCTAGCTAGCTTGGTCATCGTTGTTCTGCATGTTTACTATGAAAACCATTTAACTTAAAAAGAAAGCTTTCAAGAACTGAAATGAGACTACAATATCGTTCAAAAGTTTGGAATCACCTGCCATAAAAGCTTGATTGGGTTGGGTTGTCTGAGAGGACTACTCTATATTTTTGAATGGTCTTTCATGATTTTAGGTTGTAGAAAATCCTCTTTACAAATAGGGCTAAACGATTTTGAAAATAATATCTAATTGCGATTATTTTGACTGATATTGTAATTGCGATATTAGAGGGAATGATCATTTTTACATCATTATTCTCATTTTCTTTGAAAAACATATTAAAATGATTATGGTGTGTTTTCTGCGTGGATCTGTACCAAACAAAGTTTTCTTAGTGTTTTCTTAAGTCTTTAGAATATGGTGTGTAGACCAGGACATCTCTGAAGCATCACAATATTTAAAAAAAATGGCAATTTGACACACTTTGACAACTTAAACAAATATTGTACCTCTTGCGATTTGAAAATTCCAGTAGGCCATTTTGCGATTTCGATAATATTTCGATTAAAGGGGATCTATTATGCTTTTGTGCTTTTTCCCTTTCCTTTAGTGTGTTATATAGTTTTTTGTGCATGTAAAAGGTATGCAAAGTTCAAAGTCCATGCCAAAGGGAGTTACTCTCCTCCACAGAAACTCTGCTCCTGAACTGCCTGAAACACCTTGATTGAAGTCCCGCCTTTTCTTCCGTAACATGGTGATGTCACCAAGTTACACATTTGCATAATATCTGCTTAGCGGCTAGTTTAGCACGCCCTCAAATAACACTAGTTTTGGAGTCCGAAGAGTTTGGTTGAGTTGACCAATCACAACAGTGGGCCAGCTGACAGAGGGTGAAAAGAGGTGCTGCAGCACAGCCGGTATGAGAAAAGTAAAGCGTGTAAACATGTTCTAGTAGAAACCCAAAATACCAAAATTAACCTGAAAATAAGCATAATAAGTCATCTTTAATTGTGCTGCCCTATTTACAAATAAATGTTATTTTATATGAAGAGTTCGCAAAAAAGGTAATGGTTTGTACATTTAGAACAAAACTCTGTACAATGGTTCAACCAGACTGACAAAGATTACTTCTGACCAACAGTTAAATATGAATATAAGAAATCACCAGTCATTGGTAAAAGAAACTGGAAATGTCGCATCATCTGAACACGAGACCCTTCCTTTTGTAGCTTGTCTCTCAATAAACCCTGCCTACTAATGCCACTAATGGAGAGCGACCAGAGTTTTGTGTCTAGCGGTCGGCCTAACACCAAGATTTAGCACGGTAGTTACTTTACCTGCTATTTTGTGCCGGCAGATCCGAAACACAATCATACATGTTTAGATAGGTTTCTCTCTTGCTAAGGCCCCTCTCATTTCCAGCTGCATTCTTTCAAGTGTACGGTGCTTGTGTCAAAAGGTTGTCTCTGTAGTGTGGATATACAGGTGGTTAACGAAGGAGCTCACTTAATGGCATTAGAGTGGATTTAGCCTAATCCATGACCTGGCTGTTGCCCGACATGAAGGTTTGGCACACTGAATGAGGAGGAGAAGAGAGTCAGTGGGCTGAAGTGGGGGCTCATAGAGGAAGAGGAGGAACTAGTACTCAAACCACAAAAAGACTGTAGTAAGTGTATAAAAATGTATGAGATGGAGGGAGGGAGGGAGGAAGGAAAGGAAGATGCACAGTCACAGACCGCAAAGTGAGAGAGAGGAGTGTATAGAAAGTTGTGTTTGAGAGGAGGAAGAAGCTTACAGACGTAGGAAGTGCACAAGACAGACAAAATATATGCATACCTTTTCTCCTCTGAATTTATGTAAACTGTTTTCTACTGTATATGTTAAATCTACTTTATCAAATACAAGGATATAAAGGAGGACTGCACTAGATAGAACAGATAGATCAATTTGTTTTATCAATGCCATTCCTTAAAAAAAGCTTTATTTATTTTTTTATTTCATGTTTGGCATTCTGTTTTTACAGGAAATGAAAGCATGGTCGCTCTGCTGTGATGGTCCTGCCATTTTAATTTTATAAAATTATTTGACAGTTAATATGCCATTTGGAAACAACTTTTTTTTAGGGCTGCACCTTGCATTTATTTTCACCATCGACTGATTTACAGATACTTTTCTCGATTACTTGTTTCTCTATTAAATGTTGGAAAATAGTTTAAAATGTCCATCGAAATTTCCTAGAGCTGAAAATTGCGTTTTCAAATGTTTTGTTTTGTCCGTCAAACTGTGCAAAACCCAGAGATATCAGTTTACTGTCATATCAGACAGAGAAAAGCATCGATTTTATGTATGTTTAGCTCTATCTTTTATTATTTTAGTTTTCTGTGTAGTATGATGCTATTATTTAAAATGTTCTCTTTTTTTGTGCTATCATGTAAGAACCTTAATTTTAAAGCCAAGCTTTAAAAACATTTTTTGTTTTATTTGTTGAAATTCTCTTTACATCCCGACATCAATGAATCAAATGCTCTGACAAAAAAACAAATAAATCTGGTATCTGTGGCTGTCACAGGACTGTAATAAGCCCGTTCAATCATTTCATTCGGCACTCTGCGTGTGCACTCATTGCACGTCACCGGAGTCTTCCACAATCTGCTAGCTTGACAGCTGTGAGTACTAACATTAGTTATGTTATTAGTTATGTTATGTTATGTTAATATGTTGTTTACGTTCATTCTGATAATTTGGGGGGAGTGGCTTTAAAGGGAGACCTGAACGGACGGACTGTCAGTGTTGCCGACTTGGTGACTTTCTCGCTTTGTTTAGGGACTTTTGGAGCTAGTGCTGCTAGCTACTTTCATTGGAAAAGATTTAGCAACACTGGGCTGGGTTTTTCGGTTGGATCATTTTTTTTTATAATCTAGCGTACTCTTGCTAGTTTCTAAAGATTACCAATACTTGAGCTGGACTTGATATCGGCAGTAAAGTTTCAGCCAATGAATAATCCTTTTTGAGAAAATAATTTTCACCAAAATATCTAGCAATATACTGTATACTCAGTGTAATATAGAGTATAGGTTTGGGGTGTGATAATACTGTAGGACTTTGTCAACTCAATAGACTCATTACAGTCTGATATTGAAACCCTGTCTGTCATCTTGATTTGATGTTACTTTCATTACACTTTAAATTCCCACTTATGTGGTTGAGTGCAACAATATGCAAAAGATTGCCGACAGACATAACGAAAGACTATCGACTTGTCACTCTTCACGTTCAGAGGTTTTGGCTGCTTTGAAGTTTGGTGCAGACAATTTGAATAGATATTTCCTGCAGTGAGCAGTCTGTAGTGACTTCACAGTTTTGTTGTTGACTCCCAGCCAGGAGAACAGCTTTGCCAGAGCTCATCTTTCATTTCACTTTGTAGACTCCGGTCCTCTGATTAAATCAAAGTCAAGTGAAATTGTTTTATTAATTCCCATTTCATAAATCTGTATGACACCAGAAATGAAGCTATACAATTTATTTTTATTATGTACCAGTTAAAAAACATTTCTTATCTCCAGCCAAGTCAGGGTAAAAGCAGCCGTGTAGCTCTCTGCTGCAGCGACGTGGTGAAACACTTCCACCTACTGCCTGTGAACAGAATCACAGCATGCCCAGAAATATTGCTGGCTTGTAATGAATCATTAATTGCATCACTTATTGACAAAACTTATTGTGAGAGTTTACATCCTGCTGGCCTTCTTTTTCAGAGGGATAATCACATATTAGAACAAAGAATGTGTGTTTGATTGTGAAACTCTTGCTGTCAACTGAGTACCTTCATTGTGTAGTGAGCCAAAGTGAAATCCACCCTTAGGGGGAGGATTACATTTTACGTGCTTGTGGTTCAACTGCTCGATGTGTCTTAACTTCCACCGAAAGTGATAACAAGAACAACATCTTCCGCTTTTCTGAGAATAACATCTCATAATGGTAGAATTAAAGGTGGATAGATTTTATGAAACAAGAAATTATTCAGAGGTGAACACTTGACTATGACTGTCCTGGAGCTGCAGAGTGAGAGCAGCAGAAATACGTTTACGTGAATTGGTAACTAATCATGACTTCCGTTTTTTTTTTCTCTGTATATCCTGTTATTTATTTAGTCTGACCTTTTCATGTGGTCTTCTCTCTCTGTCTTTCTGCAGGAGCAGATCCATGTGCCTGTCTACCACCCAACGCCAAGCCAAGCCCGACTGGCCACTCAGCTGACAGAGGAGGAGCAGATTCGGATCGCCCAGCGAATCGGACTCATCCAGCACCTCCCGAAGGGCGTGTACGACCCGGGGCGGGATGGCTCTGAGAAGAAGATCAGAGAGTGAGTAGAAACGCTGGGTGGTCAGACTCAGCAGTGGAGTGACACACAGAAACCAATAGGGGTGTAAGAAAATATAGAAAAAATGTAATATCTTGATTTTATGTTTTTGTGATACTGAATCGACTCTCAAAAACACCATTGATTTTTAATTAATAGTTTACTTGCAAAGATTAGCTCAGTCAAAACTTTATATCATTTGCAAAGAAATGTGCCCTCTCAAAGTAGTGCTTTGATGTTGAATGTTACAGGGACTGTGATAAAGTCAAATACAGATTCCACTCTTCTGACTGCAAAAAATTTTTTATTTTTTTTTTACTCCAATTTTATGCATATGGTGGTGTGTTCTTGACTATGACAGTTTTCTTAAAATTAGATTAAAAAAATCTAAATTTAGGAAAACTAGACTTAAAAAAATCGCAATTAATCGCCTTACTTACATTATTGCAAAATAACGCAATACATTGAATCATAACCCCTGTATAATGATACGTATTGTATCGCCAGATTCTTGCCAATACACAGCCCTAATAACACAGTTAGGAGAGAGACTGCTCCACAGCAGTGATCTCTGTTTATGCAGGACACACTGTCTGGAGCACATGCACATAAAAACACACAACCCGTTCTCATCCGTGAAATACGACCGCTTTGTGTCTGACAGAGCCAAAGGGGGCCTTGTGTGAAACCACCACACACTTCTAGAAATTGAAATGATGTCATGGAAGAACTTTGTAATTATTGGTGTGCAGGGTTAGGGTTACTGCCGTAATACAGAGATGGATGGTTATTCATATTCAAAATGTTGATGAGATATTGTGGCATTGCTGTGTAAGTAGTGCATTTATGTAGTATATAATCTATAACTTTTTTATAGCATAGTACATGTTTAATTCCTTAAAAGTTTTGTTTGTAAATGGTAACGGTTAAAACCAGTGGAGTTATTCTTCCCTATCATTAAATGCCATGGAGAGTTTAAACACTTTGATCTATTTGCATTTTGCAGAAACTTGCACTGTCCTTCCCATTTTAAATTGAATACTACACTGTAAGTCATTTAAGTCTACGTAGTGTCAAGTGGCAAAATAATGTTTGCACTTTTTATTGAACTTCCATTATGTTCTGCATTTCTGTGCTGTCTATGCAATCCCTAGCAAAATGTATCTGTGTTCACCTACACAGGTGCGTCATCTGCATGATGGACTTTGTGTACGGAGACCCCATCCGGTTCCTGCCCTGCATGCACATCTACCACATGGACTGTATAGATGACTGGCTGATGAGATCCTTCACCTGCCCCTCCTGCATGGAGCCTGTGGACGCCGCGCTGCTTTCCTCCTACGAGACCAACTGACACACGCACACACGCACACACGTACACACACACACACACACACACACACACATACACACACACACATACTGTATATGCCCACAGGTACCTGTGGACCAGACTTAACACACACACATACAATATGCACACAAATGGACATACACACAACTTCCATCTTGCTAACCTGTATCCTGGATTAGTAAGGTGGTGATATAAAAACAGTGACGATGTAAAAGATTTGGGATGAACTCTGTATGTGTGTGTGTGTATGTCTGTGTGTGTGTGTGTGTGAGCGAGCGTGTATGTGTGTGCTGCACAAGTTCCCCAGTTGGCCTGCTGGACAGGAATGGAGGAATGAACAGAGTGTCGGTGTTAAAGACAAGCCTGAAGGAGCTGGATCGAGGAGAGGCATGAAAGACAGGCACTGACAATGGGGGATGGGATTGGAGGATACCAGTCAGTGTAAAGGGAAGTCAAGTGGAACGACGGTTAACGGATATGATTAAGATCCACTTTCATACCCCGGAATATAAACACAATGCTGCCCAGTAACACACTTCCTTTATTTACTCATCATTGAAATGAACAGAATACAAGAGGAAAGACATTGACCACCATCATCAGTCTGCAGATTGTGTTCGTTGCACCACACTGCAGAACAATGGGGAAGAAATGTCCTTCGGAAGATCGGCCAGATGTTTTGACGTGTCTCCACACAGATGCCTGTTGCAGAGTCGTATCTGCTGCAAAAACTGCCAGAGATGCAGATATGTGATTCAAAGACTGCTAGAGCTGGACATCAGACGTGAGACTGCAATCATCAGATATATTCTTCAGGCACACCACAGGCCTCCGTTGGTCCGCAGCACCCGGGCCTGGAGTTGTCTGTCTGTACAGATCTTTTATGAGAAAAACACAAGATTGGTCGGTGGATTGGTTGATCGTCCCGTGGCTTTGTGAAGTCTGTTCCGTGTTTGTTTTGTCAGTCAGCATAAGGGCTTCGTCGGACCAGTTTGCCAACAACACAGATGTGGCAAAAGGAAATACAGGATGTGCTTTCGTCATTAATGTGGTGGATAGCTGGTAGACTGTTACTGTCAAGCTATTAGGACTTTCTCAGTCACAGTGAGATCTCAGATTATTGGCCAAAGCACAAGCAGACCAGTTAACAGACCATTGATACAAATCAGTGATATTTGCACTTCTTAATCAGACTTGTAACGTGAAGAGTTGACCATATGCATTCAGTAGTTATGTCAAAGTGAAGTATGTGATTTGCTTTGAGTACATTCTCATTACCATCGCAATGATTTGTAATGAAAACCACTGTCTCTATCTTAACTGTTTGGCAACCATGGTAATTAGGTTAAGAACCTGATTTAGGAAAAAAAAAAAGACATTACAGATGAACAGTTCCTAGGTCAATTTTCCTATCCTAACCTAAGATAGGAAAAGTGTGTCACACAAGCATCCTAATTTTCCAAAATCTTAAAGGAGCAGTGTGTAACATTTCGGGGGATCTATTAGCAGAAATTAAATATAATATTCATAACTATGTTTTCATTAGTGTATAGTCACCTAAAACTAAGAATCATGTTTTTGTTAACTTAGAATGAGCCCTTCATATCTACATAGGGAGCAGGTCCTCTCCACAGTCCGCCATGTTTCTACAGAACGGACAAACCAAACACTGTCTCTAGAGAGAGTCTTTCGTGTTTTTACGTTACCTGAAGGCCACCGTAGTTCTCTGACATGCTTGTGAAACTGCGGTAACGTGAGCCGCAGAGTGCAAAACCGCGGTACTGCCAGACACCGTCTAACGTGTTATAATGGTAAGGATGGCCTCTGAGCGAGGCGAACGGCGTTACCATGGTTTTGCACTCGGAGTAAGCGGAGGGGTATTCAGTTGGTTGCAATCTGCAACCACACCACTAGATGCCACCAAATCCTACACACTGTACCTTTAAGACTTAAGATGGGAAGTTTCTGTAATACAGCCCCAGGAGTGGGACAAACCTGCCCTGAGGCGAACACGTTGATAAAACCAGATCTAAAGTAAACATTCACAGAGGAAACCGAACTGAAGACGCTTATTCACCTGATGAGTCAGAATAAGCCATCATAATTGCTGACTGTGTTCTCAGTTTAGAAATGTTATATTTCCATTTTTATTTTTCTTCACGTAAAGTTGAGGCCTCAATCTAAATGATCTCCTCGCCTCATTTTAAAATGTCTCGCCCAAGTCACCCAGTTTACTGTTAAAGCACAAAAAAATACAATTGTTCAGTTGTACTATCCTTCTCCCTGCTAACTTCGGCATGCAGGTGAATCTGTCAGTCTTTGAATTATGCAGGAAATCATGTGAGCTCCCCCTGCATAGCGGGCATGATACAGATCCAACACAGTTTGAAAACATGCCTTTAGTGATCTGTGTATGTGTGTGCGTACCTGCGTGTGTGTGTTTGTATTAGGCTTCATCGCCTCTGTGTGTATGTTTGAGAAAGATTGGGGGGGTTGGCAGTTAGCACCTTAGTTTTTGCACAGTACTTCACATAACTCTTTATGTTGTACATCCTCCATCAGTCCGGTGGAGCTTCATGGCCTTAGGTTAAACATGAGTGAGGGTTGATATCAGCTTCTAAAATGTGGAGCAGAGTCCAGTTGACTTCAAGAAACTAGAAGGGTGATGCAGGGACAGTTTAGACTGCGAAAGCTGCTGCCGAGCCGTCATTGTACATGCCATGTCTTGTAGAATACAAAAGGTGTGTCAAGGAAATTGTCCAACTACATTGTCACAAAACTACTAGATAAACTGTCTGTGTATTGTGCCGTTTGGATTGGACTTCTATCCCATCACATGGCTCACTTTGGTTCCCACCACTTTCATCTGCACTCTGCAGTACAGTGGATGACAGTAAGGCCTTTTTGAAGAGTATGCAATTTTTTTTTAATCTCAATCTGGACCTTGTAGGACTGGCAATGCATGGAGTTGGGGATAAACAAAAGAAAAAATGTCATTATGTGTAATTGTAGTCTCCATAGCTCTTCAGAATGAATCAAAGAACCCATTTAAAAATAAGAATCCACATACTGGTTCATGTGAAGATTAGCAGCACTCTCCCAAAGCTACATGTACATGCATTAGTGTGGAACTTTGTGGAGCTGCTGTATTTATGCTCTCTGGGGGACTAATTTTTGTAATGTGCTTAGTTAGAAAATGTGCTCATATCCCCTGAAGATGACTCACGTGTGTCTGTCATTTGGAAACAATGAAACAGCTGCACAAAGTGTTTCTTAATCTCGAGCCAGATCGAGCTTTGGCTCAGACTGAATTTTGGGAGAGACTTCTATCTAAAAATGTCCACACTTACAGGAGTAATAAGTGAGTGCTGTTTTAGGGTGGGTTTTCTGCTTTTAAGTACAGGATTGAACATCAAGGTTTGCTCATTCGTGAATGGGGTATATATGCCGTATGTTTGTGTATGGATGCTTGTTAGACCTTTCCTTGTTTGTAAGCATAATTATGCATATGCTATGTACTACAGGCAAATAATAAATAGACATTGCAACAGAACATAACTGTCACTGGGTGTGATTTATTTCCTGTGCACAGTAGAAAGGGAACAATGCAGTTCTCTTTTTTTTTTTTTATTTTGCAAACTGACAAGGCTTAATAGAAGTTCTGGACTCTGTAAATACCAAATACATATAAAATGTAGCTCTTTCTACATGGCAAAACATTTAAAATATACAGTATATCAAACTCTTCATGTACATTTTGGATCTTGAAAAATGAGCCAAAGCAATTGAGAAAAAAATTTAATTGTTCTGACTATTCAGATGCATTAGATGCCACCATATATTGTACACAAAGGGCAGAAACACAAAAGCACCTGTCTCAAGTATCTCCTCCTTTTGCATTGTTTTTAGCATTACATCATGAAATAGTCAATTGAATAAAGGCTTTTTATTTTTTGCCAGAAGAGTGACTTGGACTTCCCCTCCCCCTCTTTTTTTTCCCTCCTTTTGATTATTTGATCATATTTAAAAGCCGTTTCACACCAAGCACGGATATTCGTCCAAAAAAATCAAACAGAAATGCATAAAAACCGATTTTGTAGGTTCTTATTAATGCTTGCACACCGCACCGGAAGTTGGGGAAAACTATTCAGACGGACCTTGATTTCAGCGGATTTCCGCCCAGGGAAATAATATATGTTTGACCAATGAAATCATCTGAATGCCGTCATTCTGCATAATAATTAGCCATGTGCTTCTGTTTGCTACACGGAGTGTTTGTATTTCTGAGGCCTTTGAACAATGGGAGTTTGTTTTTGGATTAATGAACATTTATTTTCAGTTCAGTGGGACATTATCCGGATTATTTGGTGTTTTAGAATAACAATGAGCTGTGCAACCAGGAAATAAACTGGGACACATTTAGAAAGTTTATGTTTACAATTGTGTCAAGGGTCTAAATATTGTATATTTGTGACATAACAAATAGACAGAAATCCTGACAGTTTGTTTCCAATGCAGAGTTTCTGAATACGGGGCTGTGTGTATTTCCCTGTGGATTGAGTGTTTCGATACTTTCACAGTATTTATATAGGACTTAAGCCTGCTTTATAATAAAAACAAACATGAAAATCTCACTTTTATTTATAATATGGGACCTTTAAGTTTAGGCATTGATCTTGACTAGTTAAGGTTAGGCATTGACCTCGAATGGTTAAGATTAGGCATTGACCTCCAATAGTTAAGGTTGGGTACTGATTTTGAATAGTAAAGGTTAGGATAGGTGGTCAGTCTGCGAGTCTCGCGAGAGTTTTTGCAGATCTCGATGCAGATTTCAGACACAACCGCATTCCTGCACCATACTGGTGAGAAACGGCTTTAATGCTACAGGAATTTACAACTAACCAAACATTGTTATGACCCATTGTTATTGTCCTTTTTTTTTATTTTGGTTTACCAAATTATTACAATTGCTTTACTTATCTTTTCTCCCGTTTCTCTCCAAGCAGCAATGCACATCTAAATAAATGTATTAACAGTTCACACACTTTCTATAGTTGAGCCATTTCAGAACAAGCAAACGGATTTTTAAGAAAAATATTCAAAGGTTAAAATAATAGACATGAGCAGAAATTCCCAGGCGGTTTCATCTTCATCCTCCTCGCCCTTTAGTCTGTGTGAGAGAGAGAGAGAGAGAGAGAGCGAGAGAGAGAGAGAGAAAAAATCACAAATTGCTCATTATGCAAACACTAAGTGACAATAATGCAGTAATAAGTAAGTGCAAGAATACAATATGAGAAATTAACATTATAATAGTATAAGACAGGCTTAAAGGCCTTAAAGGTCCCATATTATGCTCATTTTCAGGTTCATACTTGTGTTTTGTGTTTCTACTAGAACATGTTTACATGCTGTAATGTTGAAAAAAAACCCTTTATTTTCCTCATACTGTCTGCCTGAATATTCCTGTATTTACCCTCTGTCTGAAAAGCTCTGTTTTAGTGCATTTCAACGGAATTGCAATGGAATTGCAACAGAATTGCGTTGCATGGCAACAGTTTGGGTCCATGGTTACTTCCAGTCAGCTGATGTCATTAAATACACTGCAACCAGGAATAAACTGGGCCATATTTAGAATGTTTACATTTAAAACCGTATAATGGTCTAAATAGTAGATTTGTGACATCACAAATGGACAGAAATCCTAACGCCTTGTTTCAAACACACAATTTCTGAATACGGGCTGTGTGTATTTGTCTGTATATTGGGCGCTTTGATACTTTCACAGTATTTATAAAGCACTTAAACCTGCTTTATTATATAAAAGACATGAAAATCTTACTTTTTACAATATGTCCCCTTTAACTATAAACTTACTTGTTACTTAATTAAACTACTGTAGGGCTGTGGGTAAAGCAAGAGCTTCGTCTGTGCAACAGGATCCACTTTAATGACTCAATTCAAGCGTAGGACAATTGAACACCCATAATTTAAAGGTGGCACATCACTTCTTACATCATATCACTCCGCCAATCTTAATCGTCACTCACTTTACAAGAAAGTAAGGTGCGTAATATTATATAGTTCCAAATCTAATTTAAGGAGCAGAATACCATATATGTTTACTGTATAAAATAAATCTTCACAAAAATAAATCTAATCTTACAATAGTGTATATATTTTGCCACACAGATCCATGGAACTAAAACACAAAATAAACCTAACAATCTTGCAAATGCCGTTTTCAGGTTACCTGTTTCATTTACTACTGTCACGATATAGTGACCGTTTTATGAAAATATCTTTTTTTTTTTAAATCATATTTGCTCCAATCTCACCTAGTTCAGCTTTAAGGGATTTAAATGAAGATACTGAGTGGAGGCAGGGAGTTCCACCTCTGAGGGGGCCAGACAGCTGTTCGGCACGTTTGTTCATTTTAAAAAGGAAAGTCCCAGAGATCCCCACTTACACAATTAAAATACAGAATAGAAAGAGTGCTTTATGAGGTTCAGGTTTGCCCAGCTTCAGACGGCCTGGCTCACAACCTCAGAGGCCCACCAATGCTATTAATATACAGAGTAGAAAGAGTCCTTTATGAGGTTGGTTCAGGTTTGGCTGGCCTCAGACGGCCTTGCTCATTTAACTCCTCCTCAAACTGTCGAGCCAATCAGAACTCTGGATCCGGATATATGCCCATATATGGTTCAGTGGTTCACTCCTCCAAGATTCAAGATTCAAGATGTTTATCTTCACGTCAGTTATACAAGCACAATGCAGCTGAAGCGAAATAAGCTGAAGCTCTTATTAGTATTTTACTACAGAAACAAGTCTTGCTTTTCTTTTTGTGTGAAACAGAAACTGGTGTAATCTACCTTTTTACCTGTTATTAACTATGGAGATGTGTTGTATATGAATGCTTCTGCTCATTGTCTTGCTGGATAACATTGTGCACTCTACTCTAAAGTGAACTGGTCATCCTTATGTGCTCGTCGCCTCAGTCACTGCTATGTGTTTATCTACAAAATCATTCTGGGTTTAGTTCCTTCTTACTTGTCTTCATTTTTAAAAAGGAAAACTGGAAGTCATAATCTTCGTTCTGTGGACATTTTGCAATTTGTTGTTCCCAAAGTACGGACTGAATTGGGAAATAAAGCTTTTAGGTTATCGGCATACTGCTTGGAATAACAAAACTTAGTTACCTTGAATGAGTTTAAGGCTCTGGTGAAATCGCTACAGTCCAGGTTGTCTGTGTGCAAGTGTTAATGTTGTTAATTTATGTGTTGTCTGTTACTTTCACTATAACTGTCTTGCTGCTATCTTGGCCAGAGGCCTGTACTACGAAGCGAGTTCAACATACCCAAGGTATCTTCTCGTTATCTGGCTTCACTTACCCTAACAAACGAGATCTCGCTAAACTGTACTACGAAGCTAGTTATCAACTCCGTAAGTCAACCCAGGGTTTCTCAGTCTGGTTATGAGCGCGTTCACATGAACGAGGCGGTGTTTGCAGCATCTGACCAATCACAGACATGGACAAGACTACTGACAGACAGGCTGAGCGACACATTATACAAAGGAAGAAACTATATTAGACAAATACGAAGAAGTTAAACACATAATCCGGACTAAAAGTAACACAGTTGAAGCTGCCAAATGCAGGAAGAACAGCTGGAAAAAGAAAAAACTCCCGATGTGTGAATGCGTAAATTAACAGACTTATTAATTTAACGGAACACTCAAAAGTCAGATATAGTCGTCTAAATATAAAAAGTGTTTAAGAGTGTAATAGATTAATGGATTACTCTGTGAGTGCTGCATGGCGTCTATGACTGTTTAAACATCCTTTTAGCTGCGTCCCCCTTCTCACGCGGTGTGAAACGGACAAGAGGAAGTTAAAAAATAGAAATAAAAAAAAAATATATAAATAAATCAAAGCGAGAAACACCCTCAACATAAATCCAGCTGTCCTTCCTGCATTTTTTCAATTTAAACTATGTTAATTTAAGTCTGGATTATGACTGTAACGTCTTCATATGTGTGTAATATTATCATACAATCACCGCACTGAGCTCGGATTGGTCAGTAGGAGGTGCTTTAATACCAGTTGATCTCTGATCTGGAACATAAGCCAGATAAGAGCCATTAGCCGTTCAGCATAAGTTACCATGGAGCTCTACCCCGGTAAGAAGTGATCCAGCTTCGTAGGACGGAAAACTCAGAGTTAACCCTGAAGTTACCTCGATAACCGCAAATCCTGCTTCGTAGTACAGACCTCTGGTCTCCCTCCTTGTAAAAGATATATTTGATCTCAATGGGACTAACCTGGTTAAATAAAGGACAATAAATAAATAAACAATCGTGTGAAATACTTTTTGCTGGGAAGCTCCATTAACAAGAACAAGTTATATTACAATAATAAAAGGAAATACTATTCTGGTTGATTCATAAATTATCCTGCATATCCCTATAGAGCTACTATGGAAGAGTGCAGTCTTTTTTATGTATTTATTTATTCCTTTTATTATTTTTCTACTCTCTATTATATTTTGTTATTATATATTCATTTTGTATAATTTAAGTGCTCTTTCCTATCCAATTGTGCCTTAAAAAGGTGATATTGAGTTAAGGCATGCCTTAATGTTTGTAAATGAGTGAATTATCTTCCATAAAAACAAACAAATAAATAAATAAAATAAAATATCCTGTCCTCCTCTCCTGTACATTCTCGCGTATACAGGCCTGCGCACTCAACGAGACACACAAGAACCTTTTAATGGTTTTAAACAGGCTTCAGCTCCTAAAGACACATTTAACAGCTTTGGTGATTAATTTAAATCTAAATTAGTGTTGTAATTCTACTTTTCTAAAAATAATTAAGTAAATAAAGCTCAATGAGACCATATTTTTAATGATCTGTTTAATTGTAATAGTATTTGATAAATGCTGAGTTGACTTGCAGCCAAACTGCCCATCTGGACCTTCCACATATACTGCTATCAGCTGGGTTATTTTTATTTTGACTTCCTTATTTTACACAAGAAACTCATTTCACTTCCACAACTTATATTTAATTTATGGCATGATGATTTGAGTGTGTCACCTGGGCGCAGCTGCGGAGGTTTCTAACTCTTGTATAGAAGAAGAGCTCAGGTGATGGGGATTTATGGAAGATATATAAGCTACGTTGTATCTTTCATCCGCACAGACAGGAGGATTAAAATGACCCCAATCACAACTAAAATGTGGAGGACTTTGTGGAGACATTTGTGAGTAAAAGTGAAAATAAAATCGTCCACACCCTGGTTCAAACTTCACTCACTTTATTAATGTGCCGTGTGCTAACATTGTGCATTCATATAATGCATTAACAGTGTGCAGTGGCGAGTCACACACAAAAAACATTACTACTACTACTAATAATAATAATACAAATTGTCAATATTTGTGTTTTAAATATGGAATGCACCCAGTAGTATGTGTAATTTGATTGTAATGTGATTATATTTTGTATTAATAATCTGAATCTGTAAAGTAACTAAAGTTATCAGATAAATGTAATGGAGTAAAAAAGTATAATATTTCCCTCTGAGATGTAGTTGAGTAGAAATAGATAGTAGCAGAACATGGAAATGCTCAAGTAAAGTAGAAATACCTCAGAATTATATTTAAGTACTTAGTTACATTCCATCACTGAGTACATTTTATACTGTTGTGTTTTTCAAAGCAATATTTACTCTTCCTGTTGGAATAAAATAATTGTTAATTATTTAACTGCAAAGTTGTAATGTGTTTTTGATACCTTCACCTTTTTATTGCATTAAATCATACCGGGATGTTTGCTGAAATTGACTGGATGTAGCATGTGGTGCTAACATTGTGCATTCATTATGCATTAACAGTGTGCTGCTGTTTTTCAGCTCATTAACAAGTTTAGCTTGGGACAGGAAGCATGCGAGTAAAAACACTAGCCCACAGAGAGAAGGCGTGGGTGTAAACACCACGTGACTGTAGACACCACACTGAAAGAAATGTAATTTTTTATTATAGGCCATATTATCTGTCTGTTTTTTTGAAAGGGTATATGCATCTAATGTGGATAGCCTTAAAATAAAGGAGGTTATAATTTATAAATGGTGACCATCATTCTCTGAGCAGAGATAATAAAAGTGCAGCAGTTCTGGGGTTTGTGAATGATAAACAAGCCGTCCAACACACAGTTACAGGTGGATTTATTGTCCGTCTGGATACCGATTCAGCACTGAAATCATTATGCCATAAGTAGAATATAAGTTGTGGAAGTGAAATGAGTTTCTTTGTGTAAAATGCACGTCTTGGAAGTAAAGTCAAGATAAAATAATCCAGTTGATAGAGCAGTATATGTGGAAGGTCTAGAGCTGTTTGGCTGCAAAGCAACTCAGCATTTATCAAATGATGTTACATGTAAACAGACCATTAAAAATATGATATGGTCTCATTGAGCTTTTTTTACCTAATTATTTTTAGAGAAAGTAGAATTACAACACTAATTTAGATTTAAAATAACCCGGTTGTAGAAGCCCGCCGTATGCAAAGTATATTAGGCCTATAAGGAATTTTTCAAATCAAGTTATAATATATAGGAGCACATTGATGAACTTGTTTTCTGCTTCCTTTTAAATGTGTGCGTTTGTATGTTTTTTTTTTTTTTTAATTTCTACATGCACAACAATAAAAATAAACAACAGACAGTAAAAACTCTCCATTATTCTCATAAACCACGCGGTAACAGCAATCAAAAAAGCCTGATGGTTTGATGGTTGATTTAACACATTTGTGCCTAAAATTAAATTGAAATGCCAAATAAACGTATTCTCATATTAATAACGTTTTAATAACACTGTATAGCCTAATGTAAATGATAAAAAAATAGACATGGAAATCCACTGTCACCCAGCCCTGTGCTGTAGGCTACAGTCGCTACTGACATTACAGATTAAAGATGAAAAATAAGCTTCCTATCCAGAACAATAACAGGTTCATTAGGTATCTGGGCTAAACTGAACACGCACGCACACTGTTAAGAATTTCCCAGTAAAATAACAGTAAAGAACTGGCAGCAGGGTTGCCTTTATGTTACTGTAAAATTAACATTATTATACTGTCTGTGTATACTATACATTATTTTTTTGCCTAAATTAATAAACTTAGCAGGTTACAGACATAGGAATAGTCACACTAAATACAATTAAAGGCACTTGTTAGGAAAAAGGCTACAATAGGAGGTAATAATCTGTCTATAGCTGGCTACAAGCACAGAATGCAAACCATAACAACAGAGCTAATTCACTGATTTTACAATCATGTACAATGTACAAGCCTCACATGTGCAGATCAGGTCCCAGAATTAGCAATAACAGGTTAATACTGTTGAAATCCTGCTGTAAATTAACAGCAATTGTTTACAGTGCATGTGTTTTTGTCAGTTACAAAGGGACATTGCATCAAGAACACTTTCACTTTCGGTTCCGTTGCTGTTTAACGAGTCGAGGCTAAATGCAGCAGCAGGAGCAGCCATGTGCTGCAGACTGAAGCCATTTGTGACTGTATAAACCGATACTTGTTGTATTTCGAAACTAGCCTATAATCATATCGATAACTTGTATTAAACAAGCAACAAAACCTGAAAACATCTCCATAATCATACTTTGAAATGGGTGGTAGCTAAATGATTCACTGGATGTAAAAATCCCCTTTCATTCTGGGTATTTTTAGTGCAGTGTTATGATATTACAGATATTGCAGAATTCAGAGTCAGACTGAAAAGGTGGTGGGCAATATATTCATCAACAATAGCTTTACTTTAAAACAAAACCATCTTTATTATAAGCTTTAGAATACTATTTTCAAGTTTGCTGGAGATGTACAGTTTATACAGATTTTAATACACTTTGCAGGATTTGTATATATAGCTAAGAAACTATATATTGTTTTTTTTCCCCCTATTCTAATAGTTTATATGTATTTGTGGGGCTATAACTTACATTTCATTGTTCAGCCCTGTGTCGTAAAATGACAGAAAAAAATGACAATGTCAAGGATGACATTATGTACTTAGAAAAGCATAAACGCATGACGTTTTTAGCAGTAAAAAATGCATTGCATCTATAAAAATAACTTATAGGCCAGTATTCAATAGCCTTTAAAGTTGTGGAGCTGTTTTGGAAGCAGTCAGAAGAGCCTCATTTCGAATAAAGAGTATATTTCTGTTACTCCACAGAAGCAATGCCGCTGGAGAAAAACTGTGAAGTTGACAGAGTTTATAGGCCTTAATGCTGAAGAGCGGCCGATATTAGCCTGTTGATGTTGCATATTGGCTCTTTTTTATTTTCATTTTTTGGCTTCTTCGTTTTTTCTATTGGCTCTTAGAAGAGAATGAAGAACCAAATAGATTTATGTTAGACCTGCTGCATATTCATGGCCGGGAGTGAATAACGAATATATTTTAAAGAAACATTTGTGTGCAGGAGGCTATTTTATTAAAATAAAAAATGAAAAACCCTGACCACTCACGTGAGCTGAGATAGTCGTGGATGTATTTGGCCGCCTCCTCCTTCTTGTGGATGTGCGCCAGCTGCTCGGCGGTGTGTCCATGCTTGTTGGGTGTTTGGGGGTTCTCGGTGCGTCCAATCAGCAGCTCGATCACCTCCAGGTGACCCTCCCTGGCGGCAAGGTGCAGCGGCAGCTCACCTCGCTCATCCACGAGGTTCACATCTGCCCCGTGCTCCACCAGCACGCGCATAGAATCTATGTATCCCTCGCGCGCGCCGTCGTGCGCCGCGGTGAGACTCAGGCACCGGTCCGGTAGGTTGGGGTTTGCTCCGGCCAGGAGGAGAGACTCGACCACCGCGGAGTTACCCCACTTCACCACCTGCACACAGACACACAGACACACACACACACACACACACACACAGACACACACAC
>CAKAOH010041240.1:40071-61874 GCA_916701665.1 Sebastiscus tertius | reverse complement strand
AGTACTAATACTACTGCTGATACTAGTACTATTACTACTGCTGATACTAGTACTAATACTACTGCTGATGCTAGTACTAATACTGCTGCTACTACTGCCGATGCTAGTACTAATACTACTGCTGATGCTAGTACTAATACTACTGCTGATACTAGTACTAATACCACTGCTGATGCTAGTACTAATACTACTGCTGATGCTAGTACTAATACCACTGCTGATGCTAGTACTAATACTACTGCTGATGCTAGTACTAATACTACTGCTGATACTAGTACTATTACTACTGCTGATACTAGTACTAATACTACTGCTGATGCTAGTACTAATACTGCTGCTACTACTGCTGATGCTAGTACTAATACTACTGCTGATGCTAGTACTAATACTGCTGCTACTACTGCCAATGCTAGTACTAATACTACTGTTACTACTACTGCTGATGCTAGTACTAATACTACTGCTGATGCTAGTACTAATACCACTGCTACTACTGCCAATGGTAGTACTAATACTACTGCTGATGCTAGTACTAATACTGCTGCTACTAGTACTAATACTGCTGTTTCTAGTGCTGCTTCTATTAGTAATGCCGGTACTATGATTACTAATATTAGTACTGCTGCTTAGGCTTCTGAGTGTATTGTTCATGCTGCTACTGTTGCTAAGACTACTACTATTACAGCTACTACTGCTTGTACTGATACTACTACTGTTGGGTCTACAAATAGTACTTCTGGTACTGCTCTAAGTTCTGCTGCTGAAAGTACTGTAAGGAGGTTTACCACTACAATGCCACTGCTACTGTTGCTGACAAAACTACTGCTATTATCGATACTACTTCTCATACTACTACTACTGCGGTTGTTTGTACTGCTGCTGAAGCCACTACTTATAGGACTGGTAGTAATGCTTTTAGTTATGCTACAACTGTAGTGCTATTGCTAAGGCTGGTACATACTGGTACAGTTGCTGAGACTTTTATGACTAGGACCACTTCTACCATTACTGTCATAACCCCTGCTACTACTACAAGTACAGCTATACTGCCATCGCTACTACTAATTACTAGTAGTAGTGCTGGTACTGATATACTACTACTGCTAATATAAGTACTTGCTACTGCTACTAGTACTAAGAGCAGCAGTAGTAGTATTAACAGTAGTTGTACTACTTACTACTAACAATGTATTGGTACTGCCACTACCACTGCTGTTAGTACTACAGCTAAGACTGCAAATACTACTGTTACTGCTGGTACTGCTGCTGAAAGTACTGCTATTACTGACAGCATCACTAGTACTACTGTACTGCTGTTACTGCTATGACTAGTGCTCAGTAATACTGTTATTACTACTACTACTAGACCTACTAGCACCACTAGGGTACAGCTTCTACCAGTAATACTATTGCTGCCGATGCTATCACTACAATACTGCACTACTGTATGACTATTAGTGCTCCTAGTACTGTAAGCGCTATTACGGTACTACTCTACTACAACTGTATGACTGTACCATAAGACCACAAGGGTACTGCAGGGACACCAAACAAACAAATTGAATAGGTCATCTTTCTCATGAAAAGCATAGTTTCTCTAACAAAATGACATTTGTTGTCACAGTAGAGCATGAAACAAAAACAATCCACTCAAAAAGAAGTCGACTGGACACCTCAGTTTCAGAGCTAACAGAGCTTAAACGCAGTAAAGTACTTAACTTTGATGAAAACTCACTGAAGGTGAAAATAGCGGACTTAAAAACCACTGGAAAAAGTACAAGTCTCAATTACAATATTCACAATAGAAGTTAATTGTTACCTCCATCCTTGTATAATTAGCATAATTACCATTGTCCCAGTAATTGCGTTGTTTCCCTTTATTACACAAGAAGCTACTGAAACAGGGAAAAGGCTTAAATAAGAGATTTAAAGGGAAAAAAAAGGGAAAGCTTTGTCCTGCCTGATGATGATGAGGATGAGCCTGTGAAGTTCAGCGTATTTGAAAGAGGCTTTTGCGTCTTCAGTTTCGCCCACTTCCACTTAAAGGTCCCATATTGTAAAAAGTGAGATTTTCAGGTCTTTTATATTGTAAAGCAGGTTTAAGTGCTATATAAATACTGTTAAACTATCAAAATGCTCAATGTATGGAGAAATACACACAGCCCGTATTCAGAAATTGTGCATTTGAAACAAGCCGTTAGGATTTCTGTCCATTTATGATGTCACAAATATACAATATTTAGACCATTACACAGTTTTGAACATAAACATTCTAAATATGTCCCAGTTTATTTCAGTGTATGTAAATAACATCAGCTGACAGGAAGTAAACATGGACCCAAGTTGTTGCCTAGCAACGCAATTCCGTTGCATTCGTTGAAATGCACTAAAATAGAGCGTTTCAGGCAGAGGGTGAATACAGGTATATTCAGACAGACAGTATGAGGAAAATAAAGTTTTTTTTGAACATTACAGTATGTAAACATGTTCTATTAGAAACACAAAATACGAAGTATTAACCTAGTATGAAAGTATGAACCTAAAAATAATCACGACATGGGACCTTTAAGTTTTTTGGCTTCCTACATTTCCCAAAATGCCTTTCCACAACCCCTTCAGAGAGCAGTGAGTTTGTTGCATTCAGCTCTTGGTTTTGATGTGTGCTGTAGGCGGATCAAGTGAAAGTATAGTTAGATGAAGCGAGCGATTAGTCAAGAGGAAGAGTTGCTCACCTGACTCTCAAACCTCAACCTGTCTATTTTCTGCCTCTGTGGGCGTCTCTGCCCACGACGGCCGATTTCTCCCTGCATGCTTTGTGAACACTGGAGCAAAATGGCGACTCAAGAGAGAAACTGTTTTGGATCATTTTTTTTAAGATTTTCTCCTCTCAAACTCTGTTGGACCTTGAAAAGACTTTTTAAAAAAAAAAGTTTCCCAAAGAGAACTGGAAAAGTTCTCCACGTTCTCAAGTTACAATATATCGCCCAAATTCATCAGTATGCTTCTGTTCGCTCCATCCGAGGATCAACACTTCACATCCTGAGGCGAAGCCTGTGATGGAGATTTTAGATGATACAGCAGACGTTTTTAAAATGAGGGATTTCAACTAGGATTGCTTGACTTGACAAGAATATGAATACGAAATGAAGGCTCTAATTCTAAACCGTAGAGTCCTTGAATTTCACCAAACGAGACCTTCGAAGACCTTGAAAAGTCTTGAAAGTCAATACAGGAACTTTAGTGTTGCCGTTCTGGTAGAAACAGTGGATTTAGTGTGATGTTTTTGGCACAAGAATGGTCCATTTTAAATTAAAAATAAGTGAGTATTAGCTACTTTAATCAAAAAATAGTATCATATACAAGGCTTCCAGTGAACCTCACAGACTGTAGACTGATGGACAGAGAGAGGCAGAGATTGACAGGCAGAGCGACAGGCGGAAAGAGAAAAACACATAATCTCAGCTAAATTAATGAAAGCAGAGAGAGAATCCGAGAGTCAGCGGCTGCTTCGCCCAAATGGCTCCTGCTCACAGACAGGAAATGAAGCCAGGCGAAGCCGCGCTTGGCGGCTGTTTACCCGGCAGCAGCGGGAGCCGTGTTCTTGGATCGGTTTCAACTTTTTGCCCAAAATGGTTGTTATTAGGACGGGGCTTTAGGTAGACTTATTCAGGATCAGCGCCCGTCCAGCTGCCAGAGAGTCAGATCAAGCCAGCAGTGGTTCATCCGATGGAGTCGCTGCTTCTCTGACCAACAGATGGACCAGAGGATGTATAGACGGATAAAGAGGAGGATATATGGTACATTGCATTATGGATTGTAAACAGCGCTTCCATCCAAAGATGATTTTACGAAAGTGCGCGTACACATGTTTGTGTGTGCTGTAAGGATAGATGTAGGGCTGCAACTAAGCATTAAAATGCATAATCTATTCATAAACTGAACGTTTTGCATGATGCATGCTCTTGTTTGTGTTTGGTAGTTGCTTTTCTGTCTCCTTCTCTTATTCTCTCTTATTCTTACCCTCAAATTGGTAACTGAAATAACAAAAACATGTGAAATTCATAAGCGATTGTATACAGTAACTTTCCCACTGGAGATTTGTACACTGTTTGGTTAAGAAAGGATAGTCATGGTTTATCCCCTATTTATGTCAGTAAGTTGATTGTTTATTTGCAGGTTGTAGAGTTCAGTGATTTAGTTCATTAGGAGCAAAGGGTCTTGTTTGAACGGTGGCAACACAACAAGAGGAATCAGGTTTTGACTCTTTGGCCAAAATGTCAAACTCCGCAGGACGACAGGTTGCCAACACTCTGGCTCATCACCAAGCTTCTGTATTTGGGAGTCCATGTGACTTTTGTTTACAAGCCCTGGTCTGATTGCAACTGGGCACTGGGAGCCCAAAATAACAGAAATACACAAAAAAAGTTTTCCACTCTTTGGCTTAGACCAAAGACTATAAAGGATAATAACTGTAGAGCAGGATGATGCGTTCACGTCACACTCGAAGTTATGTAAATATGAGATCTAAGCTGGGAGAAAACAGTCAGATATACCTTGAAGTGATACAAGTAGTAAATGGGGTTATATTCTCTCATGATTTTCATAAGCAGAGTCGCTGAAATGAGGAGTTTGTTTTTTTTCCACTTCTTCCGATTGAATGTAAACACCATCATAAGAAGATTTTATCTCAGAGTTTGACACGAGTTTGAACTCAAACACCAGCACTCCCAAAGTTTATATACCCAGAATCTTCCTCTCTCGTAACAACACTGCTCGCTCAGTGTGTAGTCAAGTGTTTTCAGCTGTATTTCAGAGGGGGGGGGGACATGGCCGTCTACCTCCCACCCTCTGCCTGACACGGAGCATCAGCCTGATTTCTCAGAGCCCGTAGAGGATTTGGTTGTGGTATTGTGGTTGACGCGCATAATAAAATGACTGACAGCTCAAAGCAGAAGTCAAGTAGCAACTGACATGTCGAGACTGATATTTTCAGTTTTGCACATAGTCTCAAGACGGAGGACATTTCGGTGCTTCATACTAGATCTTCTTCACAGTAAAACCAAATGAAGACGCGTCATTAATGCAGAATCTTTCAAATCTATCGTTAATGAGAGGTATTTTTGATGTAAGCCTGCTCCTCTCAGCTGGAAAAAAAACATTTATAAGTCAAATACTGTAAACGCATCTCTTTTCTGTTTAATTTTGCTCAAGTATCTGAAATCTTTCCACTACTGTTTCAGTCGATATTGGTCACCAGCTCTGCAGTTATTTATAATCTGTGGCTCGTAGCCTGGAGCTCAAAAAAAAAAAAAAAAGCATCTTACAAATGCTGCCACAATACAGTTCTGACTGGTGCTGGATGATTGCTCAACTAACACTTGTATTTCAGAGAGGAAATGTTTAGAAAAATCAAGATTTTTTTTTTTCAGAAACGGAGAAGAATTATGTGATAAGCAGCTGGTGTCTAGATATGACTGAAAATAGACTCTCTATTCTGTTACGTTCAGAAAAAAGAAGCGAATGCAGAATAGCTGCAGGGTAAAAGCACCAAAGAGGAGTTTTACATTCACTGCCAAACAATTTACTACCAGCATCCGAGAATAACTTGAACTGACACCACAGCATCATGTTTATTTGATTTTATTTGATTTGATTTTATTCCACAACATTGATTTTCAACACACATGTGAGATGTCATGCCACTAAAGCCTGCTGGAATCCAACTGGGGGAAAAAAAAAATAATCGAACCGCCACACCAGCAACCAGCAAAGATTATCTGTTGTCTTTCAACAGAGCATTATTGAATATAAAACAGAGACACAAGATTTCTGATCTTTAATTTCCTTGTTTTACTCAGATGTGATCGTTCTGTTTCTGTATTCGGTGATTTTTCCTCACACGAAGCACCACAAAGGGTTAACCAGAATCCTGATCTCTCCTGCTTGTTGTACTGTAAATCCAGCATGATGTGAACCCGCTGCCCTGCTCAGCGTCTCTGGCTCCGTACCGTCACCTGGTGGTGAATCGGTGTCACTGTGCCTGCTGTGAAACAGCAGAGTGAAGATGCTGTTTGTTTGAGGAGATTATGAAGAATTACAGAGTCCACTTGTTATTAAATGTGCAAGAAGACTATTTAGAAACAAGATGTGGGAAAAAACAAACATACTGGCTTTCCCATTTCTCCTCCATTTTTAATCAAATTTGAGCATATTGTCCGCTGTCTATAGGGTAATCCTCTTTATGGTCAACTCATCGCAGTGGGCCTCATTCTTGGCTCGCTGCTCTCTGGATGAAACATGAGAGAGACAGAGTGAACAGCACATGTCACTCTGCTACCTCATACTCCAACTACAGGCTTTACAATGAAGTTGCTGTTATGTAGCTGTTTATTAATTTTTATGTGCAGTTATAGAAAAGATCTAAATCAGGTCCTTTTCACTCCATAAAATTATAAAATACTTTAATTATTTCTTATATAAATATTATTATAATAATTATTATTATTTATACAAGAAATACATATTAAGATTTTTATTATTTACATAAGAAATACATATATTATTATTATTATTATAAATAATAATATAATAATAATAATAATACTGCTTTAACTATTTCTTATATAAATAATAATAATATTAGGGTCCTCGACCAAAGAAATTCTTGGTCAACTAACACTCTTACGATTTTTTCAAATAATAGATTAGTTTAATAAATTTCTCCACAAAGAATCCCATAAAATCACCACTTCATTCAGCATGAAAAAAACATAAAAAATTACTAATCAACTAAAGAAATCTTAATGCACTAAGACCAAAACGACCAATTAATTGACTCATTTACTGAGAGGGAACAGCCCTAAATAATAAGCTCTACTGTATTTATAAAGCACTTTTACAAACCATCAGATTCAATGAGTTTTACATCAAAGTAAGATATTTCTTTATTAAAAGTGTCAATAAAAAGTCGTAGAACATCTCCAAAACAACATTTAGAACATCATCGGACACCAAGCTGCTAAAAGACTACAGCGCTGTAAATGATAGTAATTAGAAGAAGAGTAGAAAAAGTAAATATAAAAGATAAAAATGGAAATAAATAAATTACAATTATATGTAATATTGTAGTAAAGCAAATGTTTATTGGCCTGGTGCGTAGGCGGGCTGGTGCTTATATTGAAAAAAAACAACAACCTTGAAATTAATAAAAAAAAATATGGTGAATATAGAAAGTGAAATCTGCAAGTGTTAAAAGCTTGAAAAGTCAGATTTTAAATAGTACACATCTATTGGCTGAAATCAATAAATATTTGATGTTTTTTACAATGGGAGCTGGAGGAGTTTAATAAATTAATTCAAGTTTTTTTCTGATTAATGACTAGAACAACTTGACACACGGTGCTGAGCTGCATCTCTAATTAATCTTCAGGTTCTCAGTTTTCAGATGATGTACACCACTTCTATGTGACATCTACTGCTGACCTGCTATCTCCCCCTAAAGACCCCTTGTAACCTTTAAAATAGAGAAAAACGGGTCTAAGTGGGTCTCTAAGGGTTAATGACACACGGAAATGTGGGAGACACTAATTAAAAAATAAGTGATTTAACAAAAACAGTAAGTGTACAAAGAAAAATGGAATTTAATTGAAAATGTGATCCTTTTTCCAGATTGCTCCTTTAGAGCTGCCATTAGTAGTCCTTGTATAAAAGAACAAATGACACCATAACAATTCTGTCATCATGTTTTGCTCCACTGGTAGTTGTTAATGTTCATTTTTAGAGTTCAAGTTAAATGTGATCAAACCTCCGTGGAGGATCGTCTTGTTATTATCATTAGCGTGTTAGCCTTTAGCTCCGCTGCTGCTCTCTGACATGTGACCGCCCTCAGAGGGCAGATAAGCTCTAATCTGCAGATAAAGCGACACGATGATCATGATTGAACAGCTAAATGAGTAATGAAGCCAGACCTGCTGCCGTTTTATTGATATGACTATCACAAATTGCCAATATTAACAAAGCATCCTGCATAGAATAGTAGACTGAGGAGATTGTTTCAAGTTCAAACCAAACTCGATTTTAATGCCCTTGAGCAAGACTCCCGCTTCCAGTGTCTGCAGCTGAGCTTGACCTCTGACCTTCCACTGACCTTCTGACTTTTGACAATCAACAGCTGCTTTGCAGTCGCGTTGTAAATCTCTGCCTCAACATCTGGCGCTGTCGAAAAGATCTCTCTTCTAGATCTAAAAAAAGACACCGTTGCAAAAGAGGAACAGTGTAAGGTTGATTTGTTTCCAAATTAAAATAAACATTGATTTATTGTGACGCAGGAAAAACAGCTGCTTTGTGGATTTGTTAACAGCCAAACAGTCTGTAAAGAGCTTTTTTCTGTAGTAACCAATGTTAATCTTGATGTGCTGGCTTCTACTGGATATTTATCAGCTTGTGTGCATACGGACACTGTGTCAAAGCATCTGTGATTCCCCACATAGTTAGAGGAATCAACAATGCCATAGGGGACTTTATAACGTTTGGAGTGAGTTTAAATCTTTGGAGCTGCAATCTTTACCAGTTACTGTGGCCAGAAAGGGCAAAGACTGAGTGTGTGACATTTACATTAAGACACACTTTAGAAGGACTGAACTAACTCGATCAAAAAAGTTCTAGATGACAGGAGCGTGCCTCTCCTAAACTACAATACAAAGTTTTCTGCTTGAGACACTTGGTTGTTGTTAGGCTACAGCGAAACAGCTCCAATATGGCTGCCAGAAACCGTGTGGTAAAACGAACTGAGTCCTCCTTTTTCTCTTTCTCCCTCCTATAGGTGGTCGGGCGGTGCCTCAGGACCAGTCACCCACTTCTACTTGCCCCCCGGGACCCTCTGGACCTCCAGCGGCCGCCAACGGCAACAGCAGCGACGTTATGGTGAACTTTGACCCCGACCCGGCAGACCTGGCGCTGTCCAGCGTGCCGGGCCAGGAGGCGTTTGACCCGCGGCGGCACCGCTTCTCAGACGAGGAGCTGAAACCTCAGCCGATGATCAAGAAGGCCCGCAAGATGCTGGTCCCCAATGAGCAGAAGGTACTACATCTCCCACAATTCTTTGCTATCCAATAGACCACTTTCTGACTATTTTTTACTGTGGTCATTTTTCTTTCCAAAATGTAAGCATACAACCAGCTTTTCTGTGGTTTCAGTGGTTTTATGGTCTGTTTAAGGCCGTATGTGGATTTTATAAAGATCCTGACTGGCTAAAAATCATAGAAAATAAATAAATACATTTTTATTTTCTATGATGACTGAAAGATACATATTTTTGATGGCCAATGAGAAGAGGCTCGCTGCTCGCTGAAGAGATGAGAAGACCCTTATATCTATTAATGATCTAGGAAAACCAATCTCTTGTTTCGAACTTAGTTAGATCATCATGATTTTTTCTCAAAGCTGAAAAACCATCATTATTATCAAGTCATTTCTGTCTGTAGATTGAGTCCTTAAAATCTTATTTTCTTAAAATAAGAGGAAAAATCTGCCAGTAAAACAAGTTATTTCCAACAAAAGAATGTACTTATATTGTTTTTTTTGATAAAATCAAGTTTAATTTTGAATGATTATTGCACAGCATCATGCCCTATTCTTTCTTACTTTAAGATAAATATACTAATTTCCAGAAAACTCTTGAAATGAGTGGATTTCTATTAGAAACAGGTTGACATTTTCGTACAGCACTGGCAGAAAGGACTCCGTTATAGACGGAAAAGATATTTTTTCTGTAGTAAATGCAAAAAAAAAAAGAAATTGTCACAAATAAAGTAAAAAATAAAATAGGAAATTAAAATAATAATAATAATAATAATAACATTATTATTTTATATACTTGATTTATATGGCACTTTTCAAAAAAGGTTAACAAAGTGCTTCACAGACATAAAAACAGAAAATACACAGTGCATAATAATAAATCTCTTAAGAATAAATCAATGAATAAAAAAAAAAATAGATGCGAACTCAGCATTTCAAATCCCCACCTTAGACTTACTCACAGATGAAAAGAGGTCAGGTTTTACTTCAGTATCCAGTTCAGACTGAACCCCCGGCAGCCACGTCTGAACTTCATCATGACGAAGGCCACGGCTCTTTGACAGCTCCAGTATCGATGTGGAAAAAAACTAAAAGGCGCATGATGCCCACTTGTTTTTATGCCTCCTGACAAGAGTCCTAAAATATTTTATCCTCAGCTCATTGCACAATAAGAGGAGCTCTGATCAATGACTCGTGCTTTCACAGTTCAGCTGTGAGCAGCTGCAGCTCCTCAGGCTTTTGTAATTTATGGAGAGATGAAGGCGTTCACCTCTTCGTAGAAAGTTTTATAAATCATTTGTGTGCAGGTTGTTTGGAAAAATGATCCCTGACCAAAGGTAGAAATGAAGCTAGGATTGCTCTGCAGCTGCTCATAAATTAGATTTTAGATTGAGCTCTTTGTTTAATACCAACCCTCCACTGAAGAGGAGGAAAATATGGCTACGATCAAAACATGAAAGATGTTCCAGCATCACAACGTGAAGGAGGGTTTTCATAAACTAATTAAAAAAAAAAACGAATCTCAAAACTGATAATCTCTTTTAAAAATGATGCAAAAGGATGATGATTTGACAGAGTTTTAATGGTGGAATGATTTTAACGTTGCCAGTTTGTAAACAGATCCTGTAAACGGCTCTCTGAGGAAACACTATGAACCATTTGGGCCTGCAGTGATTCCACTGGCGTAAATCTTTCAGACAGAGATCTCTACTTTCTATTTGGACTCCTGTTGTGCTCTCCGAGTCCAAAAGTTTAACACAACAATCTCTGCGGTTTCCAATCGTCTTCTCATGGGACCCTCATTGGCCAAAAAAAGGCCTTTCATGCCCCAAAAAACAATGTTGCAGACTTTTATGCGAGGCTGCCGGGCATGTATTCACTCAGCTGAGCAGCTCAGCAGGGCAGGACTGTACAGCTGCATTCAGATAGAACTGCCTTTCATAGAGATTTATTAATACCGTTTTCACTTGTTGAAAAGATGCAAAGTATTTGATACTAATGAGTTTAGAAAGCATGTTGTGTAGGTCTTTTGTATACATGCAGACCATTTGATTGCCTTGGTGCCTGTCTGTTAATGTCTCTGGGTTAAACGCAGTTAGCTGTTTAACTGTGTCGCACGTGACTAGTTTTCGTTCGTGACCAATGTAAGCAGCTGCAGCTACAGCATTGTCAACGGACCTTTTGCAAATATCTACAAAGCCACTATTGCTGGCAGTAGTATTTAAATATAATCCTATATTAACACTGAAGTTTATTAAAACAAGCTATGCACTTTATATTTCAGCTGCTATTCTAATAAGGAAACTGCAGCTATAACCTGAGATTATTAGAAATAGCAAATTTGGCTACATTTCAAAATATTTGTTGTCGATACAAAATTAGCAATGGGGCTAACCATATATATCTTATCATTTCCATGTCGGAATAAAGAGAAGATTTCCTAGGGTTAGGGTTAGGTGGAATCTTATACTTACACTTAAATAGAAGCGTTATTGGCGTTACGGAGCTGTCTGACAACATGAACGTTGTCGTGACTGCCGCATTGCATTGTGGGATATTTATGCCGGCGTAGTGTCCAGCGTTGCATACTGTAATATTTCACTGGAATTTGTATGTAATTCGTGTCTTATTGGTTTCATACTGAGGTTTCGGACATACTAAAAAATCTCACATACTGTCTTTGCATACTAAATAGCATTTTAGTGAATTTCGGCCGCTACCATACGATACTTTGTGGCAAGAAATATGTCTGAGGTGTCTTGTGATTGTCATGGTTTTTGGGTTCGGTAGTTGCAACTATTCAACTGTTGCCTTTCCTCCTTCCCTTCTTCCTTTCCGACGACGACAGGACGACAAGTACTGGTGCCGGCGTGTCAAGAACAACGAGGCGGCGAAGCGTTCGCGAGACGCCCGGCGGCTGAAGGAGAACCAGATCTCCGTGCGCGCCGCCTTCCTGGAGCGGGAGAACGGCGCCCTTCGTCAGGAGGTGGCCGACATGAGGAAAGAGCTGGGCCGCTGCAGGAACATCATCAACAAGTACGAGAGTCGACACGGAGACTTGTGAGGCGGCGGAAGGAGGAAGAAGACGAAGACGAAGGAGAAAAGGGGCGGGAGGGGAGGAGGAAACCAGAAAAGGGTACAAGGCAAACCCAACAACAGCAGCACTTTAGTTGAAGTGGCGAGGGAGAGGGCTGACGTAGATCTGCAGTAAGCGCTGTGCGACACCGGGCGCAAACACAAAAAAGTGTGCGCACGCTTGTGCTTCAGGATGTCACGACGGGAAAGCACAGCGACGCCATCTTTTCCAGTTTGACTCTCTTTGTACATGCTGCTTCGCTGAATCCACTCAACGTACTGTATCACCGTGTGTCACCTCGGCAGCTTCCGTCACCCTCGGTGCTGTGCTTACGCCCGGTGTCGCATGGCATTTTTGCAGGTAGTGCGTCCCGGCCGCTGCTCCGGCCAGTTCAAACAGGGTGTTGAATTCACATTATGCCAGTGAAATCTCACTTTTTAAGCTCAAGGCACGGATACAAGCCAGGAGAGGTCAGATGTGTAATTTTTTTCTATAAATAGGACAAAAAAACATGTATATTTTTGAAGTGGGCAGGAAGGCAAGACTAGTCCAGCAAAGAGGAGGAAGGAGGAGGAAGAGGCGCAAGGTTTTCGTCCATAACGCAAAGAGATTTTGACATAGGATTATTGTATATTTTTCTATTAGCAGAGATAGCCAGGAGGAGGATTTTGGAGATAATCTTTTGTATATTTTATATATGGGGGCGGGGAGGGGCTGTTAGCTGGACAGTCACGGGGCCACACGGAACGCTTTTCCTCCCAGCTGTTTATCGCTAAAACAACAGATAATCTATTTTCGATTTCACTGAGCTGGTTAGTCGAAGGCGCAGGCATAACAGAGAATGTATCACGGTTGAATCAGGTATTTCACACGGTGCGACACGAGGCGCGGTATCTTAGTAACGATTGTTTTCGAGCGTGTCGGAGGGGCGTTAGCAGGAAGACGGTGAAACAAAAATTGTATAGTTTTAAGAAATTTTTGTGTTCGTTTGTTTTCTTTGTGGGCTCGTTCAAGCACTTGATTTGTTATCTTCTATTTGATTCCGTGTCTGATTTTTGAAATAATCGCAGGGCTTTTATTTTTTGAAGGCGACGGAGAAAAAGAGAGAGGAAAAAACAGGAAATAATTAGCCATCAGAACAGCTGGATGTGAGCAGATGTTTGAAAATAAATAAGGTGGAGAATTTCGCTGGCAGGTTTGCATTGAGTTCGGTGGCTCGCTCACACACACACTCACACAGACGGACAATTTGTTAACAATAACACAACACGGTTGCAGTCTTTCTCTCTCTGTTTACTCCTCGATTTGTCCAGGAAGTGCAAAAATGAAATACTAACTGGTTTAGGGTTGATTTGCCCAGATTGAACAGTGACTGAAACCTTCAGCATGCAGACACACGACAAACACACGGACACACACATGGTCCTCACCCAGGTTTTAACCCTTATTGTTGTTGTTGATGTTGTTATGGACTTCTATGGTGCTGATCTGATCTGATCCTTCACCTGACGCACACACACACACACACACACACACACACACACACACACAGACGCAAACACTTCCACCATCTCAAACACAGTATTGAACTGCCTATACCCTTTCTTTGTCTTTTATTCCTTCTTTTTAGTTTATTTTTTTCTTTCTTTTGTTAAATATTGTATCGATAAATCGTATATAGATTTACACACAAACACTTGTCTATACCTCTCCTTCAAACTTTACCCAATGAGAAACGAGAAATGCACCCTACTGCTACTGTACCATACAACTGTACTATTGAATATTAAACTATTCTCTCACTAGATATATATATATATGTATATGATATATGCTTGAATTATGTGATTATAGTTGTAATATACATAATTGAATATATTACAGAAAATCCCATTGGAATCATTTTGTCAGTTTTTGCTCAGGTGTTTTTGTCTGAGATATTAAATACACATTAAAAAAAAACACAAAAAAAGTCTTTGATTGGATTAACGAATTTTTTATTTTTTTTTGGGTGGGGGGAATTATATTTAATTTTTCTTGTTGCAAAGTATTTGAGATCTGTCAGGTTTCATCGTTAGGATTTTGTTGTGCCCCAGTTTATTACTAACTAGCTAGTCAAAGGGACGGAGAACTTTCTCCTCTGACCATTCGCTAAGCCCCGCCCCCCTTAGTTACTGTTGCTATGCCCATCAAGCCTTCCCTTCTAGAACTTCATATCACTATGGCAACAGTTGCAGAAGCCAATGGGATTGTTCCATTGGATTTTGGATTGTTATACCTGCACGTTTTGTTCAGCAAGATAATCCTCACAAATGAAAACCACTTTATGATTTTTGAAGCGTATGACAGAAGTAAAAAGAAGTAAAATGATAACGGTCGCTGGCTGATTTTATTAGGCCTAGCTGTGGCTAGCTATCTAATTAAGCTAACGTTATTCAGGGACAATGTTACCTTAAACTCTGATATTACTTCTTTAGTTAACCATGCATGTTAATGTTTTTGCAAGGGCTGTCAATCGATTCAAATATTTAATCAAGATTAATTACATGATTGTTTTTCCATAGTTAATCGTGATTAATCGCAAATTAATGGCACATTTTTTATGTGTTTAAAATGTACTTTAAAGGTAGATTTGTCAAGTCTTTAATACTCTTTTCAACATGGGAGTGGGTAAATATGCTGGCTTTATGCAAATATATGTATATATTTATATTGGAAATCAATTAATACCAATCAATCAATTGATTACCAATGGATTCCTTTGGTTTTCTAGTTTCATATGATGCAAGTCTCTTCACTTTAGCTTTAAAACTGTGCCAGCCACAAACTAAAATTCACAAGTTACGTTAATGCGTTAAAGAAATTAGTGGCGTCAAAACGAATTTGTGTTAACGCGTTAACTTTGACAGCCCTACTTTTTGCTTTTATGTTTTTCTTGTTTTATGAAAAAAAAGAAGTGACCCTAAACTCTTAAAATGTTGAGTATCACTCTCACTACAGCGCCGTGCACACCTCTTCAGTATGTGAAATCCAGAGAATAGTTACGGTCGCTAAGCTATGATTGGACGGTCGCTGGTTTGGGGGAGGGGTTTAGTGAACGGTTCATTTAAAGCTGTTGTGTCTTTATTTAGAGATGGTGACTACACCTTCCCATATTTAAAAAAAGAAACTAAAGTTCTTGTTAACTGCTATACAGCCATAGTTGCTCAGATTATAATTGCTGTTGTTGATATAAATTTCTTGTCAGTCGTTTCCTGCAACAGCTTGTTTCCTTCAGGAGAAGCTGTGATTTGATTCTCACCTAAATCCCCTTTCGATTCACTGAGAACAACTTTCACTTGATTTCCCACGTTGGTGGATGGTGGCTGTCGGCAACATCTTAACTAACTAACCAACTTAACTAAACCCCAGGTGTATTATGGGGCTGGAGTTCTATCCTTTATTTACATTTTTCCTTTTTTCGTGGTCTTTTGTTTTTGGGAATTTATTTTTTAATTTCTGGGATTTTTGGATTTCTTCACAGACGTTTCAGAAACTTTTTGACAGTGCTATTTTTCTATGTAACTGTGTTGTTGAGCGTGTTACAACTTTTTCTGGGCGACTCTTCTCGTGGCGACAGTGACAGTTTTCTGCTGTACGATGAAACAGCATTGCGGGTAATAATGACAACAAAATAATGATGATAACAATAATGTACACAGACTTGTTATTTCTCCTTCAATTTTGTGGATTCTCAGCTAACTTCTCCATGTTGTGACTGACTGTTATGAACTACAAGTCCCATGAGCGCAGCACTGCACAGACTCCTCACCAGTATTGTGTGCTGTTCACACAGAGATGACGGCATTATGTGGTCTGGCTTTTTTCCCTCCAAACACCAATAAAGGCTTATCCTTACTCACCGACAGAGCTTTTCTGGTGTCTTGCTGTGTGATGGTTTTGGTCTTTTCATGGAATTTGTTGACAATAAGCAAAATATAGAGCCTTGATTGGATCTCAGCCTGTCACGGTCAGCCGACGTGGTCGCCGCCTGCTCGTCCCTACTTTGCTCCATCCAGGCTGAACACTGTTTCCAGAAAAAGGATTTTCTGGCTCCAGACAGCTGTGATTATGGTGCAGGGTGGTGAATCCAAAATCCTTCAGAAACCAGAAAACAGGTAACAACACAAACTCTACAACCATGTTTATTCTACACACTGAAATGTAAATAATGTAAACACTGACGCCTTTACTGTTTGATCTTAGATAGATAGATAGATAGATAGATAGATAGATAGATAGATAGTAACTTTATTGATCCCGAGGGAAATTCAAGTTTCCAGCATCACAGTTCCATATTGCAAAACATATTAGTAAATAAAAAAGCACAAGTAAGTAGTACACATATTAGTAAAAAGACACAAGTAAGTAATACAGAGTATAAAAAAATAGAACAGATATAAAAATAACAGGAGATGAAGAAATTGTTAAAAATGAATATAGTGCAGGGTAACAACTGAGATACAGGACTATTAGAAATGTGAATATAGTGCAGAAAGTGATATAGTGCTGGATAATAAAACAAAGGAGATATAGATATTAAAGGTCCCATATTGTAAAAAGTGAGATTTTCAGGTCTTTAACATTATAAAGCAGGTTTAAGTGCTTAATAAATACTGTTAAACTATCAAAACGCTCAATATACGGAGAAATACACACAGCTCGTATTCAGAAATTGTGGATTTGAAAAAAGCCGTTTAGATTTCCGTCCATTTGCGATGTCACAAATATGCAATATTTAGACCATTACGCGGTTTTAAACGTAAACATTCTAAATGTGTCCCAGTTTATTTCCTGTTGCAGTGTATGTAAATAACATCAGCTGACAGGATGTAAACATGGACCCAAACTGTTGCCTGGCAACGCAATTCCGTTGAAATGCACTAAAACGGAGCGTTTCAGACAGAGGGTGAATACAGGTATATTTAGGCAGACAGTATGAGGAAAATAAAGGTTTTTTTGAACATTACAGCATGTAACCATGTTCTCGTAGAAACACAAAATACACATAGGAGCCTGAAAATGAGCACGATATGGGACCTTTAAAAAATTACCAGTGTGTGGGAACTGGTAATGCTTAAAATGTAGGCTATTATTGCGGCGCCAAAAGGTGCTGTGAAAAGTTTTGGGTGCACCTAAATTTTGTACTGGTGCACCTAAATGAAAAAGTTAGAAGCAACAGTGCCACCAATGTAAAAAGTTAGTGTATGTGAATAACATCAGCTGACAGGAAGTAAACATGGACCCAAACTGTTGCCTAGCAACAAAATTCCTTTGCAATTCCGTTGAAATGCGCTAAAACGGAGCGTTTCAGACAGAGGGTAAATACAGGTATATTCAAGCAGACAGTATGAGGAAAATAAAGTGTTTTTTGAACATTACAGCATGTAAACATGTTCTAGTAGAAACACAAAATACAAGTATGAACCTGAAAATGAGCATGATATGGGACCTTTAAGAAATGTCAAATATGGAATATAATGTGGGATAACAACTGAAGTAGACTAAAAAATAGACTAAAGTGCAGAATAAAGCCGCACATTGTTTGTAGAATACCGTAAGACCAGTCTATAGAGGTGCAGAGTAGAGCTGTTGGTGGTGTGCAGAATTAAAAATGTAGCTCAGTCTATTAAAGGGCACTCTGTGCATTAAGTATCAGTCACAATTTATTCACATTATATATAGTTCCTCACTTTAATAATTTCCCTCTTCTCTCTGCATGTGTGAGATATTGTATAATAAATGAAATCTTTTACACAGAAAGTGCAGCAGCAGACCATTGGGAGGCACTGAGACCCTTCTGACAGCTTTTCTGTTGAGACATCAGATCCACAAAGTGTGCTTACATGTCTGTTTGTGTAACTCATCATGTCCATGTGCAGTTACATGTGTGTCGGCATGGATGCATGTCCTAATGTGTGTGTTTCCATGACTACTGCTATGAATTGTAGGCTCCCTGGACAGATAGAGGAGCCCCTCAACCTCAGTTACGTAACACACATCATCCCTGTGTGTGTGTGTGTGTGTGTGTGTGTATGTGGGAGTGGATCGTCTCACCACCTGTATCTGGTGGGTTGTTTCAGCTGTTCGGTGATGTTTGCGTCACCGGCTCCCCCTCGTCACGCCACAGACCATCTGCCCAAGCTGGTGCCGATGGTCCGAGCCAAAGTGTGCTACGCCAGCCCGCTCTGTGCCACACTGTGCCGAGCGGCGCCAGGTGGTGCCAGGCCATGTAACCCGGCTGCTGAAGTTTACAGTCAGACTGGGGGAGTCCCAGAGAACAAGCTTTGAAATCAACATGCAGATACGTCTTTCTGCTGATTTGTTTCAAGGTAAATTCACACAAATCGCCAGACAAGACTTTATAAACATCTATAAACTGATTTTATGATGCCTTTTGTGTCATTGTGTTGCTTGAAGGTTCTCTATACAGCATCCAGAGATTTATTGTAACAGCAAACAACTATTTGCTGTAAAGATATAGAGGAGAATGAAGTCACTGTCTGTGTGTTGTAATCCAAGTTTCTCTGTGCTTTGTTTACATAGCCGGGCCAGCCACGTGTGCGTGTTTGTGCATGTGAGTGTGCTCCACTGGCTAGCTCACGGCCGCTGCTCTGCACTACACTCATATGATGACTACAGCTTATAACGCCACCCTGATCCACGGCGTCGTCGCGGAAGCGTAGTGCACACCCTCCGGCTCCCCCTATAGGTAAACATTATTAAAGTGTCAATAGGCATAATGTTTTTGGCATCATTGGGCAAAAAATCCATTTTAACTTTTCAACATATTGTAATTCAGGTGTTCTGAGAGAAAACTAGACTTCTGCTCCTCCTCATGGCTCTGTTTTCAGGCTTTAGAAAATCTCTCCCTGATGGGAGACTTTGACCAATCACAGGTCATTTAATTGACAGAGCGTTCCTATTAGCTGTGCTCCGGTCATGTGACCAGAATTTGGCGTTCCTTCAACAGATTTCACAATGGCGGCGGCGTCACAAACTTTCTCATTTTACAGCTAAACCGTGTACTACAAGATGATTCTGAGAACATCTGAGGAGAGAAATAGGCATTACGTAACAGAAGATAAATTCGTATTTTATCAGCAGTGCCTAGCTTGGGCAGCTGTAGCTCAGAGGGTAGAGCAGGTTGTCCACCAATTGGAAGGTCGGTGGTTCGATCCCCAGCTGCTCCAGGTCACATGTCGATGTGTCCTAGAGCAAGACACTTAACCCCAAATTGCTCCTGAAGGCATAGCCATCGGTGTGTCAATGAGTATTTAGATTAGATCCTGATGGGCAAAGTTGGCACCTTTAGCAGCCTCTGTCATCAGTGTGTGAATGGGTGAATACTGACATGTAGTGTAGAGCGTTTGAGTGGTCGGAAGACTAGAAAAGACTAGAAAAGCGCTATATAAATCCAGTCCAATAAGTCCATTTACCATTTACCATTTAGTTTGACTGTTTGGTCGGAGTTCACGAGTGACTGACAGCCGACTCTCATAGACGGCAGATCTCAGATCAGCTCTTACTGCTTGTTTTCCTCCGGTCTGTGAAATCTTGCAGATGCCGTTAGGAGCACCGGAGGACACAGAGGCACATGATTTTTTTGTGTTTTTTTTTTTTCATGTACTACTGTCACGATATAGCAACCGTTTTATAAAAATAAAATCATATTTGCTCCAATCTCGCCTTCTTCAGCTTTAACTCTGTCAGCACCATTGCTGTCGCCATGTTGAGAGCCATTGAGAGGCAATAGATATGCTCTCAATTTTGCGTTTAGCACCTTTAAAGTTAGACCTTCATTTTCTTTGTTCAGACATCACTGCTCATGTTAACGCTCCAATCAATCAGAAATTCCATTGAATATTAAGGCTTTAATGACATGTTTATAGGCTAATTGAGAAGCCATTACTGTGGTGGCATCTCAGTTGTAAACCCATGCAATAATGTTGCTCTGTATTAGCCCCATAAACTTACTTTAAAAAAGTGGAATGAGAAATTCATAGGATATTAAAAAGACAAAAATAATGCATATACGTGAGATATAATACTATTTATACAAAAGTTTGTAAGCTTTTCAAAGAAAGGCGTAGAAAACTTCTTGTCTAAGACCATGAGAGAATTCCACCTTCAGATTTCATGTTTTGATTAAATAAATAAATAATAATTTCCCTACAATTTAATATTCACACATGCACAAACCTGCCGGCAGATGAATTCAGACTGAGTGTATGTGCACGAGACAGAAAGGAAAGAAGAAATCCACCAAAAGAGAAATGCATGTGAAGTAATGAGAGAAGAGTACAGAGTCAGTGTGAGTAAAGATCAGTAACACACTACAGATACTGTACATGTGGAGGATTCATGGTACCATGAAAGTTTGTTCACCAGGAGAATTGGGTGAAAGGTGAGTTAAATGTTCCACCTCGAGTCTCAATGGGAACCAGATGGCTGACCTCCACACACACACACACACACACACACACACACACACACACGCACATGCCTTTCTTCCAATTTGCCTAGTTACTTCAATTTAAGATTGACCTTTCAGTAACAGGCTGTAATCCCATACATTCACTTCACAAATTTAGAACCATGCAAATCAGTTTAGGGAAAACAAACAAGTTTCAATTACGAATTTGGACACTAAAATCTAAACAAAAGTCACTAATAAACTCATTAAAGTCAGTTAATTATTTGGAAGATTGTAGCTGAGACACATCAATCACACACTTCCCTTCTCCTGCCTAAAGAAAGATCTCATCCCCCTTTTACACTCAGCTGTCATCCCTTTGGTTGCCTTGACAACCACACAGGTAACACGTGTATGTGTGTCCCTGCAGTTCTAAGAAATGTCCATCAATTTCCAGTCACTAGCAGCATATAGGAAAATCTCCATATCAGTGTAGATGTGCATTGAAGTCATGCAGGAGGAAGCTGCAGCGCCTCCTGATGGCCGGCTGTAAAGAGAAAACACACAGTTCTGTATAATGATGAAATGAAATGAAACTTCATCATCATTGTGGAAAAATTAAGAACTTGACAGAGCTAACCAGTATTAGGAAGCTGCAGGAGATTAAAGGCCTAATCTGTATAAATTATAGATATTTTTCCACATGAAATTCAACAGCATCAGAAACATTAATAAATTAATAGTTGTTTAGGTCGTTGTTTATCTCTGTCAATCAATCAATCTCTGGCATTTTGTTTAAATTCAGGCCGGGAGTTGGATGTTTAAGATCTCAACTCTTTAGGAAGATTGTTAGTCATAATTTGCACCAAAGCTAATATACCATTAATCAAACTGAAATTATAAAGGCAGGCTCAATTTTAGGAGATGTTTGTGTAGTTTAGCAAATAAGTAACTGAAATGGATTAAAGCCCACTCAAAGCTGCTAGTGTTAATTATTAACTGGATTGGTGGTGCTCTTAGTTTACCACCTAAACACTACTTTTTTTTACCCCAAGACAATTTGACAGCTTTTTTTAATCTTTTACTAATACAATGATTTTTCCATCCATCCATCTTCAACCGCTTATCCGGGTTCGGGTCGCGGGGGCAACAGCTCCAGCAGGGGACCCCAAACTTCCCTTTCCCGGGCCACAT
>CAKAOH010041240.1:0-35452 GCA_916701665.1 Sebastiscus tertius | reverse complement strand
AAATGGGTCCCAGTTTATTTCCTGTTGCAGTGTATGTGAATGACATCAGCTGACAGGAAGTAAACATGGACCCAATCTGTTGCCTAGCAACGCAATTCTGTCGAAATTGTTGAAATGTACTAAAACGGAGCATTTCAGACAGAGGGTGAATACAGGTATATTCAAGCAGACAGTATGAGGAAAATAAAGTGCTTTTTAAACATTAAAGTATGTCAACATGTTCTAGTAGAAACCTAAAATACAAGTATGAACCTGAAAATGAGCATGATATGTCTCCTTTAAGTAAAAATAGCAATAACACACTGGGAAAATACTCCACTACAAGTAAAAGTTCTGCGTTCAAAATCTAAAGTAAGTGTGCAAGTATTATCAGCAAAAAGTACTTGTAAAGTAAACTACATGTAAGTATGAAAAGTAAAAGTAGTCACTGTGCAGTAAAATGTTCCCTGTCAGTGTTTTACTATTATATATCTGATGTATATCTGATGTTTCTGGATTAATATTCCTGCTGCATTCATGTGTATGTTGGATTTTACTGCTGTCGATGTTTATGGTTGTGTTGTTTTTAATCCTTTATATACTGTTGGGTAGTCTTATCTACGGCAATGCATCATATTCTATAAGATCATCATATGTTTGTAGCGTTGCTGTCCTGTGAGAACCACGTATCTCTAAAAAGTCAGAGAAACGCCCTTTTTTCAGCTTTGTGACGATGCGTTTCCAGCTGATCCGAGAGGATTTTTAAATCGTCTATTTAAAAATCACCAAATTGAGATGCATGGTTTTCACTGGACAGGAAGGGTATGAAAAAATGAAATCTGAAAAGTAACCTGTTACTAATGCTGTCAGACAAATGTAGTGGAGAGTAGACATATATATGTTTCATAATGGAAATACTCAAGTACAAGTACTATACTTTGTACTTAGTTACATTCCACCACTGTATAATATGAGCAAGAAAAGCAGCAGCACATCCTCACATGTCAGAAGTGGTAACCACCGAATGTTTGGCTTCTTTTGTTTGAAAAAATGACTGAAACTATTTGATTTATCACAGCTGCTGATTGGTTCGATAATCTAATCGATTATTTGTCTTGAATTGTTTCAGCTCTAAACATTCAGTTATATTTTAATTACATTACATATATTTTTTAACATAATTTACTATTCTATTATCTTAATGATGATAATAATTCATTTGATCTGTTTTCCATTTGCATGAACTGTGTTATGTAAATATGAATTAGTATTACTATGAAGTCTCAAGATGTAACAATAGTATCTACATGTGATTTATAGGTCATTATTTTTATTAAATCAGATGGAGTCAGAGAGTCCAAAGACTAATCATTTTAAGTCCTTTCAGAGTAAAAATAAAATGTACAGTATTTCCGTTAAAATATTGAAAGTGAGCTGCAGGTGTTGTGGCTCAGAGGGTAGAGCAGGTCGTCCATCGTCGGTGGTTCGATCCCCGGCTGCTATTTAGATCAGATCCTGATGGGCAAAGTTGGCACCTTGCATGGTGTTTACATCAGTTCATACATCAGTGTGTGAATGTTGACATGTAGTGTAAAGAGCTTTGAAACCCATGTCGTGCTATATAAATGAATGAACATGGTCTCTATAAAGTTTAGAAATTACAAAACTGTTTATTTAGCGTTAGATAGAAAATCCCAAATTGTAAGGTTATAGTATGACTTTTTTAATGGCTTACTATAGCCTACTATGATGACATACTATACTGTGACCTTTTATGACTATATACTATATACTGTGGCATTTTTATGACATTTTTATGGCATACTATACTATGAATTTTCCATGACATAATATACTCTGACTTTTTGATGGTATTTTTATGGCATACAATACTGACTTTTTATGATTTTTCTTTACTGACATATTATACTATGACTTTTTTATGGCGTTTATGACATTTATGGCAAACAATACTGACTTTTTGAAATTACTTTTTATGACATACTATGTTTTTTATGACATTCTTTTGGCATACTGTACTATCACTTTTATGAGATAATATACTAAGACTGTTTTACAATATTTTTTATGACAAACTATATTATGACATACATACTATGACATTTTTATGGCATACTATATTATGACTTTTTCATGACATCGGTTGACAATTTTATGGTATATTTTAGGCTATAACTTTCCATTTTTTTATGACATACTATACTATGACTCTTTATGTCCCAGTAGCACTCACCCATTCCCTGCCAGGCTCTCCATCTGATCCATGGACTGATGATTCTCTGGATAGAACTTGTGAACTTCTAGTTTTCCTCCCAGACCAGCTGTGTGTAACATCAGGCTAAATAACTTATTGTGTTATTCTCTTAATGTCCAGTCAGACAGTTTTGTTTTCACTTGTTTGTGATTCTCTAAAAGTGGATCATAATTCATTGTTTTGTTGTTATTTTATAAAGTTGATCTATATCATAACAGCTCTGCTTGATGTAACCCAACTTCTATATTTATCTGTATAAAACGTCCTCAGTGTAACTTTATAGATAACTTGGAGTTGTTTCAGTCTACACTTTAAACACATTATAAATAACGTTAACTGATAAAATAACTTACTAAAATGTGTACTGGAAGTGAAGGGCAGCATCTTCCCGCGGTCCAGGCCGGCCACAGTGTCTCGTTCCGCCTCAGGTCTCCTCCGGAGGTCGTGGGGGCTCCAGGTGGTGGAGGCGGCAGCTCGCTCCAGGGCCGCAGCCCGACGAGGGTCTCCATCCGCGGCCAACGAGGCGCTACATGTCACCTCAGCCGGAGGTTTGTCCCCGGTGTCCCCGGTGTGGACGGCCGCTCTCTGCTCTTTATTTCTGTCTTTCTTCAGACTCCTCTGGAGGCTCGTGGTCCTGGTCCGCTCTGAGATCAGGAAGCACTTCCAGCAGTCACAGTGGAGGAAGGGACAGTACCTGATGTGGCCCTTCAGCGGGACGAGGATGCCGTGATGACGGCACCGGGTGCACTTGGGCTGCTGGCGGGGCCGCTCGGAGGCCACCGAGGACGGTTCTTTGGACAAGGACATTGTTTGATAACTAAATGATCAGGTATGAATCAGGTTTGAACCGCCTGGTTACTGTTTAATAAAGAAGCCCCCTCCTCTCACACATGTTGGGACTTGTCACTACTACTACTACTCATTATGACCCAGTGGGAACTTTGTATAAAATGTATCATTTTCATGCGTCCATGCGTGGGAACATGACTTTAATGGCCCAGACACCCAGAGACTACTCAGAGACCAATCAGAGACCAATAAGAGACCAATCAGAGACCAATAGGAGAGCACTCCAGAGCTGATTGGTCTGACCTGAGTCTTTGCCAAGACACCTGGCCTTCACTAATACATCCATGGGCCCACACTATCTGCTAACAACAGAGATGCTGCTGTGGGATGGGATGATAGGTTGTATATTATATATCAAATATAACAGGACGCTCTACCAACAGGTTAAAGAACCATGGATGTATTAAGAGAACCCAGAACTAAGTTTTTAGCTAGCTGCCGAAAAGTGAGACATCAGCTGGGAGAATGGGAACACTGTGGGAGTATGTGTGCACCAAACATTTAGGCATATATATATATATATATATATACATATATATATATATGAAAAGTATTGTAACTTTTCATGGCATTTATTGATGATGTTTTTATGACATGCTATGCTATGCCATTTTTATGACACAATACTGACTTTTTAAGTAATTTATTATGAAATCCTATACTATGACTGTTTATGACATTTTAAAACATGCTATACTATAACTTTTTTTATGACATACTAGCCTACTGTCACTTTTTAAAGCATTTTTTATGACATACTGTTGTATGACTTTTTTCAATTTTTTTTATGGCATACTATACCATGACCTTTTATGCCATTATTATGACCTACTATCCTAGGACTTTTTTATATGTTATTCTTGTGACAGTACATGAAGCCTGCCTTGGCGGAGGTCTGCGCTCTCCGAGTGCGCTTCTAGTTTCGACATACAATGCAATGACTTTTTTTAATTTTTCAACATACTATACTGTGACTTTTTTTTGACATACTATACTATGACTTTTTAAAAAATGTTTCGACATACAATGCTATGACTTTTTTTCGATATACTATACTATGACTCTTTAAAAAAATTTAGACATACTATACTATGACTTTTTTAATTTTTTCGACAAACTATACTATTACTTCTTTATTTCTGCGACATACTATACAATGACTTTTTAATTTTTCAGATTACTATGACTTTTTTTCGCCATACTATACTAGGACTTTTCTTATTTCTTCAAAATACTATACTATCACTTTTTTTTGACATACTATATTTGACTTTTTTTTCTTTTTTTCTTCATACTATACCATGACTTTTTCGACAAACTATACTATGACTTTTTTATTTTATTTTTTTTCAACATACAATGCTCTGACTTTTTTTCGACATACTATACTATAACTTTTTTTTTTAATACTATACACAGTGGTTCAGTGGTTAGTTGGAGTAGAACTGTACAGCCACTAGATGTCAGTCTTCTATGGCCTTCCAAAACCATACTCCCCCCCTGCCCCCCATAACCTGTAACATAACTTCACTAAATTGGATACATTCATATTGGATTTTTGTGTGCTTTAATTTGTGGTGTAAAGATATAGCTGTGCTAGGTAATTAAACATCACAAATGTGTCTATAGTAATCCATGTTGATTCAAACTAATCTGCTGTTATCTGATAAAAATCATGTTGGCTTTAAATCTGATGAAAATTGGTCTTTAAAGACCACATCAGATTTAAAGCCAACATTATTGTCAAAATTTAAAAATGAATAAACTTGAGAGAAAAAATTAATTTCCATGTTTATTTACATAGCATAAGGTGTTACAATAAAATTCCTTGTCACCATTTTATTATAAATACACCCTTTTCAACAAGGCTTGACAACCCTCATTAAAATACATCCTTCAAACCTTTTGAAACATAATAAAACAAATGCTTTAATGGATACAACTATTTCGTTTTTGCACCTTTTTAAATGTTAGTAAATCATGCAAAGCAGAAATATAGAATATGAAAATAAAATGATATAGATCATATGTGTTGCTTTACAAAGGAGAATTCAAATCAAAACAAGTATATGTGTGGAAAATACAAATACTGGGTCTGGTGGCAAAGCTTAAAGATCTTTCTCAAAGAAATGTTAATTCATGGCTTTTAGCAATAGTGCTCTACATATTCATCAGTGTACAGTACATATATGACATTACTTGTGTAGGGGGACAAATTCAAATGTAAAATCTTAGCTATTAAATATTCAAACCATACATTTGTAGCCCTGTGTGACTACCAGATCTGTGACACTGAAATGAACTGTTAGACTGTGACAAAAAGGCTTACCTGATAACACAGTAATCATACCATTATGGGTAGCATTGCTCTCTCAGTCATGCATCAGCCAGTTTACAGTGTAACCACTGCACCATGTTATACTGTAATACTCAACATCCCATTTAAATGTTTGAGTATTTTGCAGGCACTTACAAAGCATGGTTTAGGCCTTTAAATGAGTTCAAGGTTAAATGTTTCAAAATGGTCCACAGTTAAAAGAATCTGATGAAACGTCGTATGAGCAAGTGTGTTTCTGTAGTGTTTGCATAAAGTCCTTGATTACAGTGAAGGCCATAGACCATATTAATGCCAAGGGTCTCTGGAAGACATCTGAGCAAAGAGCTGGAGACAAACTGTAGAGAGAATATCTGAAACAGAAAAAAAATCAACATTGAACAACATTAGACTTTAGAAATTCAGAACCTAAATGACACAAACATAACCATGAAATTACACTAAAATTGAAGCATGAGTAAATGCAAGTCTTCTCGTAACGTACCTCTTCAAAGTGTTCAGAAAGGCAGGGACTTGTACAGTATGTGTTGGTCTTGAGGTTGGTTGTTTAAAGTCCAGAACTGTCAGTTTGGTGTTGATGGTCATAATAGGCTACATGATCCTTCCATTTATGGGAGCTTGCTCTTTGAGGTTCACTTTACAAGGTTAGCATGTTGCTGTAACTCCAGGTTATAGGACAGACAACTGGGAATGGAGTAGATATTGGGAGAGTATATGCGGCAGTGTAGCCCAGGAGAAAAAAAGATCTTGAAGCTTGGCATTCTTAAAGCAGACACTCTTAGTGTTTATTCCTCTTCAGGAGAGACTCCTTATTCTGCTCTGCAGAGTGGCATTTATCTTTCTTTAGCTAACTTTTCTTTTTTTTTCCAATATTCAGAAATATACACATATACAGAAAGTTTTGTTTGGTTCAATCAGGCTAATGGTAATGAACAGTTTCGGTTATAGTGTAACACGCACAATATTGCAACTAGAATCTTGTTTTTAGAACAGCAAGTTCTTATGATCTTAAACTTTGAAAAACAAAAAAATATCATGTACACTTGAAACTTTTGGGATAGATATTGGAAATAATAAACAGCTTTAGCGTATGCTGCAGTACGGTAATCAGAAAGTCTGATAAGATAGCAGAAACGTAACTAAAAGTAAATGTGACGCATACGATAATCAAAATTATTCAACTTGTATAAAATTAAATATTAAAAGTCCTGTAACGACCACATGCAGAGCAGAATAAAGGCAGTCCTTATTCCACTGAGAAGTAGGCATCTGGTGAGCACTGTGGCTTTATAGTGTATCCCTCCCTTAGAAAATCTCATCAGTATCGGCGGCCATAGCTTGGTGAACTGTAGGAAGTGGAAGAGAAGGTTGTTGTGAAACTTGATCCCGTGGCATCGAAGCTGCCTCTTCTGGAGCCTGACCTGGAACCAGATCTTGAGCCGGACCGTGACCCAGAAGCGGAGCCTGAGCCGCTGACGCTGTAGGGGCTGTAGAGGCCTTTGCTTGATTGGGATGATGCTTCAAGTAGTCGCAGACCAGTCCCCTCCTCTATCATGCTTCTTTCCATCGCATCCTTGTAAGAGATCTTAAGCTTGGTTTTAGGGCATGTGAGGTATTTCGAGTATGCGCTAACATCTCGTAACTTCTGCGCAGTGCGTGCATCTAAGGTGCCCTTCTTCACAGCCTCGTCTATGGAGACTCTGCTAGTAGCATCTGGTTCAATTAATCCACCAGTGAGATACTGGACCTCAAGGAACCGCTGCCCGGCCTCATAGTACAGCCAGCCTTTCTTTAGAGCTTGGGCCGCTGACATTTTGGTTTTGGTTCTGGGATCCTCAAATCCATTGCAAGCCTTCTGGGCCAGACTGATGCGGTCCACCATGACTTTATCCACGAGCCCTTTGTTCATGGCATCTGCAACAGCGAATTTCTCTCCAGTATTTGGGTCGAGAATACCTCCTGTGCAGGCCTGAGCTTCCAGCAACCTTTGACCTGTTATATTGTCAACAAGGTTTCTGTGTATGGCCTCTGTGATGGACACCTTCTCCAGTGTTTCTGTGTCCAAGATTCCAGCCACGGGGCCAGTTTCCTCAGTTGGGTCGTTCCATGTGGTTGCTGGTGTTTTTATAGAAGGTATTGGGCTCATGGTGTAAGAGGAAGAGGAGCCAAAGGAGGATGAGCGTGATCTGACGCCGCTCATGTTTCCAGACAGCATGTCTGCAAACTCTGTGATGGACAGAGTTCCTGCACGGTACTGATCCAGAGCCGACTTGTCAATCAGGCCCTTTGAGATTGCATCATCGATGTCGTACTGCCGACCAGACCTTCTGTCAATGATCATGGATTTCACAACTCCATCAGAGGAGGTGATGGTAATTTCCTCCCATTCGCACTCCTGCTCTGCGAGTTCCAGATAGGTCTGGTGGTCAATGAGCCCCTTCTGGTACGCCTCATACACAGACATCTCTTTGCCGGTCTCTGGATCGACGATGACGACCCTACGTTTGCGAACGGAGGACTTGGATGACGTCTTCCTCTCGCGCTTCTTCTCTTTGAGCAGCAGAAGAGCGAGGCCCGTTTCTGGGTCTATCATACATCTCTCCATCAGTTGCAGGTAGGTGAGATTTTCCTCAGTGTTGGGGTCAAAGAAGCCCTTTGTGTCATCAGATGGGTCAGTGAGGATTTCATTCATTTCCTCATCAAAGAGGCCACGTTCATATGCTCCTTCAACAGGCAAGCGATGGCTCTCCTGTGGGTCAATGATTCCACCAGTAGCAATTTGAGCCTCTAGCAGACGAATGCCGTGGTCTTTCAGGATGAGGCCCTTTTTCATAGCCTGGAACAGTGAGATGACCTTGCCAGAATAAGGGTCCTTGTAGCCTGTGACTGCCCGTTCAGCTGAGTGGAGTTTATCTTTAAACTCTGGGCCAACAACGCCCATCTGAACAGCTTCGGTGACGTTTAGTTTCAAGTTCTTAATAGGATCAATTACATACCCTGTGGCAGCTTGAGCCTCAAGGAGCTCAAAGGCAGTCCCTGGTCTGATCATGTTCTTCTTCATTGCTTGGTAAATAGACAGTCGGTCTTTGCTAGACTCCACATACACACCAGCAATACAGCTGGTACCCTCCAGGTATTTCCTCACGTCTCTGCTGACCTCCTCCACTGAAATGCTACCCTCAGTGAGTTCGTTGTATGTCTTTTGGCTGATAATCTGTGAACGGAGCAGCTGGTCCACGGTGATTTGCTTCCTGAGACCCTTGAAGAGAAGTCTTCTATCTGCCAGCGAAAGTAGCCGCAAACCACTTTCTTTATCAACTCTGCATCTTTTCAGTAGCTGGGCGTACGACTGTTTTTCCTCCGTTGTTGGATCAGTGTAACCTCGCACATCCTCAGTAGGTTCAGATATTCTGTCAAGCGTCTCCTTGTTGATGTATCCGCGCTGCATGGTAACATCTGTTGGGAGGCGGAAGTAGTACTCTGGATCAATTAATCCACCGGTGGCATTCTGGGCCTCCAAAAGCCTCAAGGCATAATCCTCAGGAACGAGGTCTTTTTTCATTGCTTGGAAGAGAGAAATCACTTTCCCGCTGTAGGGATCCTTGTATCCTGTAACTGCTCTTTCAGCAGAGAGAAGCTTGTCATGAAGTTCAGGGCCCACGAGCCCCTTGCGCACAGCTTCATCAACTGTTAGAAGTTCATCTTTCACTGGATCGATCATGAAACCTGTCGCTGCTTGGGCCTCGAGGAGATTCAGAGCAACTTCAGGCTTAATTTTTCCGCTCTTCATAGCCTGGTAAATGCTGATCTTTGGAGGGTTGTCTGACATGATTCCAGCAATGCAACCAGTACCAAAGAGGTACTGTTTGACTGACGGCATTTCCATTACCTCACGAATTGTCATCTTTTCTTGTTTCAAAAGGTTGTATGTGTGCAAGTCGATAATTCGTGCACTGTATAGCTCCTCAATAGTGATCCTTCTTCTGATAACATCACATGACATGCTCTGCTCTGACTTGAGAGTCTCCCTTTGTTCAACGATTTCAATGATGATGATTAGCATTCTTTCCTTTGTGATTTGCCCCGAGCGATACTGCTCCATGAGGCGCAGCCTCTCCTCCTCTGGAAGCATATTTGAGTTCATGATTTCCCAAATGGTCATAGTCTTTCCTGCAAAACTCTTATGAGGGATTTCAATCTGAGTGCTGGCTAGATCTGTTTGGGCTTGCTCCTCTGTGTACTGATAAGATTTCTCAACTGGAGCAGGAGCTTCAACCTTTGACAGAGGCAGGTAGCACAGGCCAGAGTTGGCATCTCTTACACATTTCTCCACCAACTGCTTGTAAGTGACACTTTCATTGGTGTTGGGATTGGTGAAGCCTTTAACGTCGCCTGAGGGTTCATTGAAGGACTTGGACATTTGTTTACTGCAAAAGCCGCGCTGAATGGCCACGTCATTGGGAACGCGATGGCTGCTGACTGGATCAATGATCCCTCCTGTAGTAAACTGAGCCTCCAGGAGAGGAATTGCATGCTCCCTCAGGACAAGCTCTTTCTTCATGGCTTGGAATAGAGAAATCTTATTGCCTGTATACGGATCTTTGTATCCAGTCACTGCTTTTTCAGCGGCGAGAAGTTTCTCATGAAGCTCTGGACCAACAACTCCAACCTTCACAGCATCATCCACAGAGTATTTCAGATTTTTGACCGGATCAGTTATGAAACCAGTTCCAGCTTGGGCCTCGAGTAGGGCTAGACCAGTGTTTTGCTGCAAAACATTCTTCTTCATTGCTTGGTATATGCTTAACTTCTCATTTGAATCTTCCATAGTGATGCCATCAATGCTGTCTGTGCCCTGCAAGTACTTCCGTACCTTATCAGTTTCACTAACTTCTTTCGGCGTCTTTTTGCCCTGTTGGATTTGGTCAAATGTAGCCTTATCGATGATGTTGGAATCAAGCAAAGAGCTGGCAGTGACTGGTGCTCTGAGGCCTTCAAAACAGGCCTCTTCCTTTGTTTTGTCCTCTCTTTCCTCAACCATCGTTATCACGATCTTTATCAGCTTTTCAATTGTCACCTGCCCCATTCTGTACTGGCGAATCAGCTCGATTCTTTGCACCTCAGTGATGTATTCAGAGTGTATGATCTCCCAAATTGTGACTTTTCTGCCTTTGAAAGGGCCATACTCCAGCTCCATAGTTGAATGGTTCAAAGCCTCTTTTGTCTTAGCTTCTGTAATCTGTTTGTCTTCTTTTGGCTTTGCAGCCTTCTTTGAAAGAGAAAGCAATGGGAGTCCAGTTTCTTTGTCTGTGACACATTTGTTCATGAGCTGAGCATAGGTTGAATCCTCTTGTGTGTTAGGATCATAAAACACCTTTGTGTCAGCACTGTTTTTGCTCAAGATCTTGCTGATTTCCTCATCAAAATATCCACGCTTGCAGGCAACTTCATGTGGGATGCGATAGCTGTTCACAGGGTCAATAATTCCACCTGTTGAGAGTTGTGCCTCAAGCAGGCGGATGCCATGGTCTTTCTTGATAAGGCCTTTGTTCATGGCTTCAAAGAGAGACACCTTCTTTCCTGTATATGGGTCTCTGTAGCCACTGACAGCTCTCTCTGCTGACAGAAGTCGCTCGTGGAGTTCTGGGCCCACAAGACCAGACTTAACAGCTTCATCAACGGGGACCCTCTCATTTTTGACGGGATCGATAACAAACCCAGTTGCTGCTTGAGCTTCAAGAAGGTTCATAGCAGTTTCTGGCGACAGCAATTCTTTCTTCATAGCTTGGTAGAAAGGCATTTTCTCCTTGGTTGGTTCATCCAACAATCCAGCAATGCTTGGCGTTCCTTGCAGTGCCTTCTTCACAGGCTCCATCTCAGAGATCTCTTTCACTGTTACCTTGCCGTTACTCAATTTGTTGAACAAGTCTTTGTTTATAATCTTAGACTCTAACAGTTCACTGGCAGAGACCGGTGCCCTCAAACCACTAAACACATTTGCATTATCCTTCTCCTTGTCTTCCACAACAGTGATGACAATCTTGATAATCTTCTCTACTGTGATCTTGCCAGTCTTGTACTGGCGAATCAGTTCTCTTCTTTGCTCCTCGGTGAAATATTCTGAATTGATGACTTCCCAAATGGTGACAGTTTTGCCTTTGAACCTTCCAAAAGGCACGATGACATTTGATGTGCTGAACACTTCTTTAGTCTCCACATCCGTGTATGTTCTCTCACTCTGAGCAGCTTTCTCTGTTACTGGTAATACCAGCAGTCCTGTTTCTGGATCCTTGGTGCATTTCTCCAGCAACTGTTTGTAGGTGAGTTGCTCCTGAGTGCTGGGCTCAATGAATAACTTGCAATCATCGCTGGGATCAGTGATTTTCTTGTTCATGTCTGCATCAAACTGCCCTTGCTTGTAGGCGGTCTGAAGTGGCACTCTATGGCTATTGATGGGGTCAACGATGCCACCAGTTGCAAGCTGCACATCTAGGAATTTGGTGGCCTGCTCCTTTTCAATAAGTCCCTTCTTCATGGCCTCAAAGAGAGAGATTTTGGCTCCAGTGTAGGGATCCTTGAAGCCAGTGGCTGCTCGCTCTGCAGAGAGCATCCTGTCATGGAGCTCAGGGCCGATTAACTCCTCTTTAACAGCCTCATCTACAGAGAGGAGTTTATTTTTCACTGGATCCACGATGTAACCAGAAGCTGCTTGAGCTTCAAGGAGCATTGTGGCAGTGTTAGGAGTGATCTTGTTCTCTGTCATAGCCTGATAGACACTCATTTTCTTTTTGGATGGAGTCAACACACCTCCGACACAGCTCTGACCCTGAAGACATGCTTTAACTTTATCCGTCTTCCCGAGGTCTTGCAGAGAGACTTTGCCCTTTTTCAATTTGTCTAATTCCTTTTTGGTCAGGACACCAATGCTGTGAAGCCTTTCAGCAGGAACTTTCTCTCTGATTCCATCAAATGCAAACGGTGACATTGCATCTTTCTTCGCTCCGTCCACTTCCACAGAGCCATTGAAAACTTTCTTTGTTGTTCCCACCGTCGTCATGGTGACTAACTGCTCCTCAGGAACCTCATCAGTCTGGACATTAATGTCCTTCGTATTGGAGGCGGCCTGTTTGGAGGCAACCTCAAGACTCTGAAGTTTCTCTCTGAGCTTTTTGTTTTCCTCTCCCAGGAGCTTTTCTTGTTCAAGCCTTTTCTTTTCAAGCACTTCCATTTCTTTCTGCTTGTTTTTCATGTCTGCTTCAGCACCCTTTTGCTTCTTTACAGCTTCATCCAAAACGGCCTGAAGTTTCTTCTTCTCCTCTTCCATTAGCTTCTGCTGACGTTCTTGTTCATCTTTGAGAGCTTTGGCCTTGTTCACTTCACCCTCAAACTGTTTCTCAAGCTTCTTCTTCTCATCTTCAACAGCCTTTTCTCTTTTCAACAACAGCTCCTTCTCTGTGAGGAAGGTCTGCTGAAGAATGGCCTTCTGTTGCTCAATTTGTTCTTGCTGTGCATTTGCCATCTATTTGGAAAAAAGAAGAACAAAATCAGTGAAATGTCAATCATTGCATGTAACTTATTAATATTCAGAGTAATAGTTAAACAATTTTGGAAATATGCTTTCTTGCCGAGAGTTGGATGAGAAAAATTACCCCCCTCTGTATGCTGTAAGACTGAAAACAGGGGTGTCAGTACCAGATCCAAACACCGGTATGTTGTTTCATCATTAAATTCACTCCTGAGAATTTTTGAGGCGAGAAATCAATGGTGTAGATTTAGAATATTGGCAGTTGTATAAAATGTATGGACGTTTTCGGAGTTGAAAAGCACCACAAACTGGCGCGACAGTAAGCTAGCACCTGCAGGGATTGTCAGTCAGCCATCCGAGCAGGCACGCTCACCGAACCCGCTGTGAGCTGGCCAGCTCGCTAGCCAGCGATCCCCGTAGGTGCATCTACGAGACCGGTCTCTTGAGAGAGCTCCAGCCAGCTCAGCTCTCAGTGGGTTCTGTGAGCGTACCTGGCTGCCTACCAGCAGCTCTAAAAGGCCTTTACACACCGGCGTTGTTTTTTTTTTTGTTGTCCGATCAATTCGCTTGTCAATATATTTTTTCAAACTGTTGTTTTTTCTCGTGAATACTTCCCACAGAACACAAATATTACGTGGCAAAAAAAGCATCACTTTTTTCCGGAACATGGCAGGTCTTTCGGAGCTTTTGCACCGCCAATAAAGGCATCAACCAATCATGTTGTGCGGAACGGGTTGAGTTGCGCCTTTATTTATGAAACATCGTTTGTTTTATCCGTACAAAAACTGAAGTGAACTTGACAGAGCCCGGCTAGCCGTTTGCAGTCTTTATGCTAAGCTAATGTCTCCTCACAGTAGTTTCATATTCAGCTTACAGACACGAGGGCGATATTAATGTTTTTAATCTAACTCTCGGCAAGAAAGTAGTATTTCCTGATAAGTCGTTCAATGTTTCCTAGTGACCATTTGAACTCTGCAGTATTATGTTTTGAATGACATTCATATAAATTGCTGGATGTTACTTTAAGTCTCTGCAATTTACATGAAATGTTACATGTGCTTCTACAAATACTGTAGTTAGTGTGTTTAACAGGACTATGTTAATTGGAGGGGTTGTGTAAATTGACTATTGGCGTTAATTATGTCAAAATACCTCTTTAGAGTTTTTCTGAAGCTCGTCCGCCTGCTTCTTCAGTTTCTCCTTCTCTTTTTCGAGGTTAGCGATGGCTTCCTTCAGGTCACCAGCCTCTCTGGTGCTCTGCAGCCTCTGTGTCTCCAACTTCTGCACAACAGTTACTGTAGTTTGTTTTTCTGTCTCTTCAAGACGCACTTTGGCTTCATCTGCTTGTTGCTTGAATTTCTTAGCCTCCTTTTCAGCTTTCGACTGAGCGTCACTGAGCTCTTTCACCCTCAATTTCAGTTTCTCTGCTTCAGCTGAAACTTCAAGCTGCCTCTCTCGCTCAGCCTCTAATGATTTTTGGAAGCCCTCTGTCTCCTTATCAAGGCGCTGCTGGATCTGCTGTTTGTCCTCCAGTAATTTTTTAGCCTTTTCCTGTGCCTGGTTCTTCTGTTTCTGGAGCTCCTCTGCCTCAGCTTTCAATTTTGTAGCCTCCTGGATGGCCTGCATTTTCTCCTTTAGCATTTTCTCTGCAAGAGCCCTCTGCTCAGTCAAGTCTGACTCGGCGATCTGTCTCTGTCTGGCTGCTTCCTCAGCTTCCACACTAAGTCTGGCAGCATCCTCCGCCAGGCTCTTCATTTTCCCTGCTTCTTCCGCAAGTAATTTCTGTGTTTTATCTTTGTCTTTCTGCATGAGGCGCCGGTTTTCTTCCTCAATCTTAAGCTTAAGTTTCAGGAGCTCATCCATCTGGATCTTGACTTTGGACAGTTCATCCTCCACCTGCGCCTTCTGCTTGACGGCATCATTCACCTCACCTTTAACTCGCTGAAGCTCCTCATCCAACACAGCTTTCTGCTTATCAGTTTCATCCAGCCGCAGTTTGACCATCGTAAGCTCCTTCTCAACCTGAGACTTCTGCTTCAGTGTTTGCTCTGCTTCTTTTTTGTGCTTGGCCATCTCTGCATCAGCCTGCTTTTTCTGCTTTAGAGCCGCCGCCTCAGCCGCCGCTCGCTTCGAGGCCTCCTCCTCTGCCTCCTTCCGCAGCTGCTCTGCATCTTTTTGAGCTTTGGCCTGTTTCGCAGCTTCATCTTCTGCAGATTTTTTCTGCTTTTCAGCCTCTGCGGCTTTTTGTCGGAGCAGGGCGGCCTCTTTCTCCGCTTTCTCTTTGGCTTTCTCGGCCGCTTGTGCAAGTTTCTTAGCGTTTTCAAACTCAGCTTTCAGCTTTTCCTGAGCAAGGCTGTCCTCTTTGTTCTTGCTGAGAACTTCTTGGGCTTTCTGCTCTGCCGAACTGCATTTCTGTGCTGCCTCTTTGGCCAGAACCACCTGCTTCTCTGCATCCTTCTCGGCCTTGTCTTTCTGTTTGTTTGCCTCGGCAGCTTTCTTCTTGAGGCGTTCAACTTCCTCCTGAGCGGCTTTGCATTGTCGAGCTGCCTCTTCTTCCGCTGCAGTAATCCTCTTCACCTTCTCCTCCGATTCTTTCCTTTTCTTCTCTTCCTCTGCAGCGAGCTTTTTCAGTTTCTCAGCCTCTGCCTCGGCTTTGAGTTTGCTCTTCTGCGTCTCCTCTGCAATACCTTTCAACTTCTTTAACTCCACCTCCAAATCCGACTTGCCTTTTGATGCTTTCTCAAAGTTGAGCTTAATGATGTGAATTTCTTCTTCAACCACCTTCTTTTGCCTCAGAGTTTCTTCCACGATTGTTTTTTGTCTCACTAACTCAGAATCAGATGAGCTCTTCAGGTGTGTGATCTTCTCTTGGATGTCTTGTTTATGCTGAGCAGCCTGATCCTCCAGCAGCTTCCTCTGATAAGCCTCGTCCTCGGCTTTTCTTTTCAGTCGTTCGTTTTCTGCTTCTTTAGCTTTCAGAGCGATCTCAGCTTCCGTCTTCAGACGAGTCGCCTCGTTGATGGCAGCCAGTTTTTCTTTAAGTATTTTCTCAGCTTCAGCTCTCTGCCGAGCTGCCTCTTCCTCTGCGGTCTGCCTCTGCTTCTTCGCCTCTTCAGCGACTGATCTCAGTCTAGTTGCTTCGTCGGCGAGTTGTTTCATTTTCAATGCTTCAGACTCGAGATGCTGCTTGCTCTTTTCGGTGTTGGACTGCGTCTTTTTCTCCGCTTGAATCTTCATCTGTAGAAGCGCGTCCATTTCACTTCTGACTTTGGCCAGCTCGTCCTCCAGTTGTCTCCTCTGCTTCTCGGCAGCATTCACCTCATTCTTTAGACGCTGGAGCTCATTATCCAGCAAGCCCCTTTGTTGTTCAGCATGGTCAAAGTCAGACTTCAGCCGTATGCATTCCTGCTCTGCAGACAGCTTTTGTTGGGCTACCTGTTCTGCAAATTTCCTCTGTTTTTCTAACTCTTTCTCTGCATTCTCCTTCTGTTTAAGAGCAGCTTCTTCAGCTTTAGCCCTTTTCTTGGCATCGCGCTCTGCCTCAACTTTCTGCCTCTCTGCTTCCTCTTGAGTCAGACTCTTCTTTTGGGCCTCCTCTTCAGCTTGCAGCCTCAGGCGGAGCGCCTCGTTGGCCTTCTGTCTCCACATTTCAAGCTCTTTCTCCGCTTGCTCTCTGGCTCTGTTAGCTTCGTCTTGTTGCTTCCTGAGTTTTTCAGCTTCCTCCTGCAACTGAAGAACGGTGCCCTGCTCCCTCTTCAGGGACGCCTCCAGTTTGGTTGCCTTCTCGTTGAATGACTGGGAATGGCTTTGCAGCTGTGTGGTGGCAGTCTTTTGTGCCACCTCCTCTACCACCTTGATCTGCCTCAGTTTCTCCTCCTCAGCCTGTTTCATGCGCCTCTCTGCCTCCTCGGCTTGCATTTTGAATTTCTGCAGGTCATCCAGTGCTTTCTGCTTCTGCTTGGCAGCCTCTTTTTCTGCCTCGGATTTACGTTTCAGCTCATCTTCTGCGTTTTTCTTTTTCTGAGTCTCTTCGGTCACCTGCTTGCGGAGCCTTTCTGCGTCCTCCTGAGCAGCTTTCCTGAGCTTCTCGGCCTCGGCGGCCGTGTCTCTGAGCTGCTGCAGCTCAACCTCGGCCGCGCGTTTCTGTGTTATTGTCGTCTCTAACTGGACTCTAATTATGTGGATCTCCTCCTCGATTCTGGTCCGACTGACTAGCGCCTCTTCCAGCTGCTGACTCTTGGACTTGATCTCTTGCTCGGACAGATTCTTGAGATGATGCAGCTCATGTTGTATGTTCTGCTTCTGTTTCTCAGCGTCCACCGCAACATCTTGTCTTTTGCTGGCTTCTTCTTTCATCTTCAGCTTTAGCTGCTCGGCCTCTTGTTCTGCTTTGGCCACAGATTTAGCATGAGCCTCAGCCAACTGTTTCTGTTTATCTAACTCAGCCTGTATCTCTGCCATCCTTCTCCTCTCCTCTTCTTTCAGTTTCTCAGAAGCTTTCTGTATTAGTAGAAGCAAAGAGGGAGTAAAGGCAAATGTTAGGTGTTAGACTACAAAGTAAAACTTCAATATGAAAGTAGTTCTAAACCATGTAGGTACATGAAAATGTAAATACATGACAATATGTTATAGTTAATTATCTACAACAGTTCTGTTAACCAGAGGGAAAATACTGTATTGGGAAATGCTTGTCATGTTCATTTAATGTGTGGCACACAGAATGACACTTTACGTCACAACAGCACAGCACAAAACTACACTTTACTTTCATGCAGTTGAAGTATTTCAATTGATCGATGTTTTAAATAATCTGTATTAAAGTCTGATCGGTATATTATGGGGTTGTTACAAATATAAAAAATAACATGTATGTAGTAGTGATGATAGCAAACTCAGTGTAAGTATTGTCACGTTGTGATGAGTGTGATGTTGCTGCTATAAAAGGTAACACTTGATAATATCCATCATTTCTAAATGGTTTATAGATGCTTTACAGTGTATTTATTAACAGTTTAACAAGGTATTATAATAAAAAAACAATTATCAACCATTAACAAAGTGTTACAAACATCTGTCTATGTAATGTTTATAGATGTTTTACAAACTTAAAGGTTTACAAATAATATCTCAATCATTAACAAATATCTATATATACATAACATGTTATGTGTGCAACAATAAACTGTTAAAATAACATCAACTATATAATTACTAATAATTAGTAAACATGAATTAATTAATCATTTCATTGTCTGCAGTAAAATATCTATTAACTAAGTTGAATTAACAATCATTTTACCATTTAGAAAAAGAAGGCATATGTTATGCTGATGATGGTTATTATAAAGTATTACCCAATAAAATACTTAATATTTTGGTTTCTAAAGGAACATTACTGCTTAACTGAATCACTATTCAATATTTAAGTGTTAGAGTTGTTCCTCCTCAATCTTTGCATTCTTAAAATAGAAACAGCTTTTTGTAAAATGTTTAAAGTCATTAATCCTTGTGCATCACTAGGGACATGTTGGCTTTTTAATGTTTTAATCATTTTGGCTGTGTTAATGCATATGTCATTAATTTTGGCATGGGTGTGAGTTTTTTTTTATTTTGGAAGTTCATCCTCAGCTCCTATAATAAGTCTATAATAAACTGTAACCCATTACAACCACAATGTTTGATCCCACGGCCACAACAGCATAAAATCATGCATTCTGTTATTTCAAGCTTTCAATCTAGAGCCCTGGCTTTAAAATAGTAGTTTATATTATCCTCCCACAGATTGAGCCATTTTCTCATGTTTGCCCTATGGGACAAACCCATGCTATTCTCCTGGTTTCCACTAGGGGCATCGCTGCTGTATTATTGAGCACTGCAGTGTTTGATGCAATGCATCCAAATCAATGTTGTTGCTAATCATTGATGTATCCCAGACTATGGAAAAAAAATCCTCCTAGCATTTAGAATATATATCATTTTTTCATAAAAACAACAACAGTGGCATTATGTAAACAAACATTTGGCATTGGCTTTTGAAGGGTTAAAATTCTGAAAACTAATAAATATTTGGTAGTTATGATTTAACTCTGTGAAAGTGGAAGATAATACATGTTTCATTTTATGGCAGTTTTTTGACATAAGACATCAGAGCAATTATTTTAAAGGGATGCACAAAGGTTAAGAAGAAATAGGCAGGGAATAAATAATTAGCAGCATGCAAAAAGTATGAAGCACAGTGGAAAAGATACCAAACACAGGAAATCAGAATTCAATTAGAATAGCAAAGTGATGCAGCAAACACAGCATGATCGGATGTAACACAGAACACAAAGTCAGCTTGGATTGAAATGGAAGTGACAGGACGTAAATCCAAGATCGATGTACACTTAACTCTGACCACAGATAGGCGGACATCAAGAGATGAGTTCTATTCTTTAGTAACACGGGCGATTGCATTGTGTAATTGTACAGGTGATTTGACACCTAAAAGAGGAAGGTCCAACACTTCAGAAACCTGTCATTATTGATCTCTAATTAAGCTCTGGTTTAGGACGGTTCTGGTACATTTGCATCAGCCTCATATATTTATTTGCTAGTGCAAATCAGTGGAAAGAAAAAAAAAAAGTATTAGAGCTGAAACAAGTAGTCAATTAGACTACTTTGGACAATCAAGAGCAGAAATAGTGGAAAATATTTGAGGTTTTCTGAAAAGAGAGGATCTGCTGCTTTTCTTTGTTATATATCTTTTTGTTTTGACTTTCGTTTGAACAAACCAAGACATTTACAGACAGCTCTGCAAAGTTGTGATGGGGATTTTTTAAAAACTACTTTTAATTTCATTCAGACTAAAAAAAATGAAATAAATAGTTGCAACTCTAAAAACTGCTGATACAAATCCCAATAAGTGTTTTATGTCACATTATTATATAAAGACAATAGAAATAATAGCTTGCATTAAAAGTTGACATTTCCACTAGCAAAGCAAAACACGTTTACAGGAACCTGATGCCAATAGATCAGAGACACGAGACTTCTTAATGAACTGTGAACGGGCTCAATTATGAAAGGTCTCCAAAAAATCCTGAACCTTCCCTTCACTGCAGACAAGGGTCTGATGTAGAGACAAATGACATGAGCTGAGAGGGTCTTTTTCTTTAAATACCTGGTGCTTTGGGGGTTAATTCATCTCTTAAGCGTGTGATTAATATTCATCATGCCAAAGCACTGGCGAGCAGGTTCAAAAGGATCAAACACAATAGAAAGTTAGAAAAGAAGAAAAAAGGGAGGGAAAGTAAAAAGGTAGATTGAAAAATAATAGATCTGAGAAGGCAGGTAGTGTGGGTGATTTCAAGAGGAAATAAAGAAGCAAATACTGAATCAAGCAGTTGGGAAATGTGATCTGAGGTCAGGGCTGATGCCTGCAGTCAAATCAGAGTCATATGTACAGACTATGTGACATGATTTGACTAAATACACAGTGTAGGGGAATGACAGACATATACTGTAGTGGGGATGTGATGTGCTGAAACCGTTTGCTTCACCACTGACCGCTGTTCTATCACTCTAAACAGACTGAGTAATCATATGTTTTGAGTGCCAACATTTTGGTAGCAATCGATGACAAATGATTCAATTTATAAAAATAAATTGAATTGAAATGATTTCCCATACATCAATCAGTTAACAAGTTAAGGGTGGCGTTGTTTGTGTTAGTGGGACTTTAGGGTGTTTGACAGAAGCCTGCTGCTGCATGTCTTCAGAGTTTGTGTGTAATTACCTCTTCATCCCCTAGGCGGCGTTGCGTTTCCATGATGAACTTAATGTACTGGCTGGTGAGAGTCATCAGCTCACTGTAGCGGGTTCTCAGAGTAACATACTGAAAGAAATGCAGTGGATGTAATTGACTTAAAAAAAACATTCATTTTCTATCAATTTCTCTCACTCTTTATAATACAGTTAGTTCCCCAGGATTACGTCTAGAATAGCTAAAAGGGATAGTTTGCATTTTTTGAAGTGTGGTTGTATGACGCCTTCAGCAGACAGGAATACCAGCACGGACTGCTGTGGACGGAGGCAGCAGAAAAACGTATTTAAAAAAAAAAAACGATATCAGTTTCAGTGTACGTTACATTTAAAATATTTCCACCGCTTCACCTTGCCGTCAGACAGCCCTTTCTGACGGGGAACTGAAGCTGTTATCTTTGCTCTCTTCAAAGCCACAAGACTCCATTGACATAAACAGTAATTTTACCTCTCAAAACACAGGAGCTGCTGGTCTACCACTGCCTCAGTCAGTCAGTTTGTTTGTTTGTGTTATTGTGTGACTTTGGTGAATCCAAACTAACCCTTTAAAACACCAAAGTTACACAATAACACAAACAGACTTACTGATGGAGGCAGCGGTCGACCAGCAGCTTCCATGTTCTGCAAAGTAAAGTTAATGTTTTTCGAAGGACTATAGTGGCTTTGAAGAGAGCATAGATGGAAACAACGGCTTCAGTTCCCTGTCAGAAAGGGCTGTCTGACAACGAGGTAAAAGCTATGAAAACATTCTAAAAATAACGTACACTTGTACTGATATTTTTTTGGTGTCTAAAATACGTCTTGCTGCTGCCCCCCCATCCACAGCAGTACATGGATTTGCTCCTGTTCTGGTACTCTTGTCTGTTTCTCCAAACTGGGGGAGTGTGTGACCGCCATCTACCGTAGGTAATACACTGACTATGGATAAATACCTCATACAACCCCACTTCAAAACAGCCAAACTATCCCTTTAAGGCCTTTTTTTTACCACAGTAATGATAAAACAGGTAACAGACAGTCCTACTAACCAAACCTGGATGTATGCACTCTGCTCTCCTCAGGTGACGGATGGGATAAACCTACCTCTTGAATGATATCATCAGATGCACACTCCATCTTGAGTTTCTTTAAAGGAGATGCTATGGGATCCTGGAGGGCTTTATAAGTCAAAATCTGGAGCTCGTAATCCTAAAGAAAAGAAGAAAATAATTTTAAATCAAGCCAGAAAACAACTTGTTTGTTAAGCTGAAGATATCAGTACGTACCTTGACTGAGTCGATGTAAGCCTTTGCATTTTTCTGACAATTTTCAATCTTGTCCTTGTTTTTCTCAATCTCATCCAGGAGTTTCTATAAGTATAAATGAAAACATTAAAAACAGACATTTCACTATTCAAAATGTCTTTTTTTTTTTCAACAAAAAGGAAAAGCCACGGTGACTACTCTTATTATCATTACTATAACAGCTAGTAAGTAATTAAAATCGGTAAAATGCACTCTTTCTAAATCTGTACCATCAGTGTGGCCAGCAGAGGGCATAATGACTTTACTTCCTTTTGCCTCATACAGCTCATTCTTTTCTTTTACAATACCTTCTCCTCTGCCAGTTGCTCCTTGAGAGCCTCGCTGTCACCGATGGGCACGGCTTGAATTTTCTCCTGCCTCTTCCTCGCTTCTCCGAGCCAGTGGATGAGCCACTCGTAGCTTACGTTGTAGGAGTTCATGTGGCGCTCTAGGAGGTCGAGCTCCCGCTTCCTTAGGTCGACCTGACCGAACACGGCCTGCCAGTGCTCCAGGAGGCTGTTGACCAGCTGACGGTAATGCTCCAGCTCAGCATCGCGCTCGCTGTGGAGCCTCGTCATCTTGTCGTTGATAGCCGTCGCCTTCTTCAACTCGTCCTGCAGGCGGTCGAACACCGCCTGGTCGGTCTCTGCTTCGGCACGCATCGACTGTCGGACGAAAAAAACAAAGACATCACCTTTAATATGAAAGCAATGCAGTCCAGTTTGGGAATAAGCATGACGCAGGTTAAGAGTTTAATCACAGCAAAATATAAAACTAAATGTGTACATTGATTGTAGATATCAGTGAATATACCTTCAGCTGACTACGCTGGTCCTCCACCTCCTTCTCATTTGCTGGCACTTTATTAACATCACGCAGACGAGTCTCATAATTCTTCAGTGTGTCTTCTGCCTCTTTAGTGTTTCTGATCACGACATCGATGGTCTTCAGCCTGAAATCAAAAGAGGTATACGCTTCATAAAAAAGCACAGTGCCAACTGGAAATGTAGCAAGAAGAGTTCAGAGAGTCACAAAAGCCTCACTTGTCCAGATAGACGGTGGAGAGGCCGTAGACGTGGTCCATCTTCCTCAGCGTGACGTCCAGTTCGGAGCGCAGCATCGGGGCGGAGCTGGTCTGCTGAGGAGACGCCAGAACCTCCTCCGTCTTCTCAGTGATGGAGTTCAAGTCTTTCTTTAAGCCCTCCAACTCAGACTGGACTTTCTGTCATTGGAAAAAAGGGAGATGGTTTAGGGAATAATGGGATATGTGGCACGTTGGAAGGAACACCGTTTTAATTGAGGTAATTCCCTTTCATTCCTGACTTTGTGTTTCTGTTTTGTGTCTCAGTTTTTCATTACCATTTGCTCCGCCGTCTTCAGGGCGCAGGCTTTGAGTGGCTCCCTGTCCACGGGCTGGCGGAGGCGCGTTACTGTTCGATTCTCACAACCCTCCAGCTTCAGACGAAGATCCTTGATATTCGTCAGGTACGTCTTGCACACCGTCTCGTCTTGCTCTCCTGGTTGGATTGGAAAAAAAAGCATAGATATTATTAGTTTGCAGAGAACACAATCTCTGGATAATAAGCCGGTTGTTAGTCCAAACCAAGTCCGATTTTGCATCGTGTGTTTTATATAGGTTTTAATATCAAACAGTATTAGTTACAGGATCTTAAACGTATTTACTTCTACTACTTTAAAAACTTTGGAGAAAAAAAATCATCTAAATAAACTACAGGGGTTTTAGTACAATTACTGTCTATGATTTGTGAATGTATTCATGTGCACAACAAATTGACTTCTTCATGCTTGATTGGTTCCAAGTTGATTATCCATTATAGCGGTTAATTTATCAGTTAATTGATTTAATCATTCAGTGGTAAAGGTTGGAAATCAGCTGTTATTAAACTCATGCACTGAGACAAGAATGCAACAATGAGTGAAGTTAGGAGGGATTCCAGTATCAGTGAGGATCACGAAGCTGATTGAGTTAATGGATGGAATGAATCATGACAACACACACACAAACACACACACAGTCCTGATCAGCCAATCACAAGCTACTACTGCACGTCTGCCACTGTAACTGAAGCACCTTACCTGCTCTGGGTGGCACATAGCCTGTAATGTGAATCCAACAGTCAACTTACACTCAAATGACCATGACTGAATTTCAACACAAATGTCTGAGGAATGATTCAATGAGAAAATGTTTTGTCCAACTGAAAAGTGAATACATGTCTTATAATAAATATCAGACCATGTTCGGGGGAATAAATGAAATATAACAACCAAACAGTTCACACCTTGCTCTGCAGAGCTGACCATTGTGTTGTAGTGCTGGTTGGCTCTGTTGTAGTTGGACTCGACCTGCATACGGTCCTCTGCCCCGAACGTCTGGGAGTCCTGGCTGTCTCTCAAGAAGTCCTGGTAGTGCAGCTCCAGGTTCCTCAGCGCTAGACGGTACTCCTCCACCCTCAGGGTCTTAAACTACAAGGGCATGACAAGGAAGATGGATATTAAATGGAAACGCTGTGCCTTTATTTAGATGAGTTCGTTACAGTACAACAAGTACAGTGTAATCTACCTATGTGTTAAGGAAAGTATTTTCTCCCTCCGTAGCGAGAGAAGAGGACAAACCAAGTGACGATAACGTAACCTTTATCCACCAGCATTGTTAATTTGAAATCAGATTTATGTTTGCATAGCAAGTATGAAAACTACATGTAACAAATACATGTGTCCAAAATGAGGTGAAACAATTAAACTAGGCTTCATTTGAATTTAAGTTAACTTACGAAAGCCCTGAGAGACAAGAGATAAAGAACTAATTCTATTGATCCATTTTCTGAGTATGATCTAAATTGTTTTCTCTCCTGAATTTTTGACTTAAGAACAGGTGAAAAAAGAATTTTTTTGCATTCATCTTTTCTTCCAGGTGAGTTTTAATTTCTCCATGCACTCTAAACACAACGTACATATATTGTGTGTTAGCAGGTTATGTAAATAAAACATGAATGCTTTCAGTCCTGTTTAGAACATGGGGTAGTGGTGCACTTCAGCCTCTTGTGGCCATAATGAGTAATACAACAACAAACACTTGGAAAAAGGATCATGACACAAATTTAAAAAAAATAATCACCTGCCCACCTGTTTTCACAGGTGAATAAATGGTAACTTAGATCCTGGCAAAACTTATTTTTTCACCTGTTCATAAGTTATAAACACGGGAGAGGAAACAATTTAGATAATACAATATAGAAAATGGACCAGAATTTTCTTTTTCTCACTTGCCTCTCCGGGCTTCCGTATTAACTTGAGAGTAACTGAAGGTGAACTGATCTGTTTCCACTATTAATTCCATTAAATGCTCCAGGTATACTGGCACAAATAATATCATGATTAGCAGACAATGTCAAACTACTCTTCAGCAAGTCTCCGGGTTTAATGACTCTGTAGATTTTAATGCTGAATATTTAAAAGTAAAAAGATATTGAGTTATATTTTCCTCCTGTTTTTGGTAACAAGTTCATGCTTAATCAAATCTGTCACTGTGCTTATAACAACTTACAGGCTCTGTTAGCGCATTAGCCTTTCTCTAATACAGTATATCCTGTGTTGTTACCATGGTGATGTTCCAGGTCTTGATGATGTGGATGTCTCTCATGAGGTACTGCCAGGACAGCATGCTCTTCATGTCCACAAACAGTGTCTGCCACATCGCCTGCAGCCTCTGGAGGTTCCCATCCAGTCTGAGGAAGGTTAAGTGGACGTTAGCACTCGCGGACTGTGTGCATGTGAATTTGAATTAATCTAAGACACTTTGGGGGGGTGGGGGTGGGGGACTTTTAGCTCACCCGGCAACACTGTTCACAGCGTCCTTATTGGTGGGTGGAACCAGGAAGCAGATAGACGGTACAAGCGCCTCGCTGCCTTTATCGTTGAGCACCCTCCACTTGAACGGCTGCGAGTTGTTCAACAGAGCGCACTCGTCTCCTCTGTGAACTGTGATCTGGAGGAACAGAAACATAGATGCTCATGTCAGACTGACTCAATCTACTACTTGATATTGCTGTAATTTACTGGTGTTTATTAAGAAAACTATTTCACTTCATTAAAGGGATAGTTTGGGTGTTTTAAAATGGGGTTGTATGAGGTACTTAGCCATAGTGTGTGTATAGACAAATCCAGCGATCGCTTTATGTGTTCCGCAAGCTAGCGGCGGCGCCATCACTGCGGTTGCAAGTCGTAGTGACTCTACTGTCTGCTAACCGTGTTAACTGGTGACCTTCAGCAGAAAGCGTCTGTGGTTGCTCGTAGCAACTTATGTCAATGGTTGCTGTAGATAATAAACGCAGATGAGTCTGTATCTAAAATGGATTAAAGTCAAATTGAAGGCTTTTATGTTGTCTTTGTGTTTTCAACAGCTGCCGTCACTACGATCAACAACGACACATTTGGCTGAGAGTCACCAGTTAACACGGTTAGCAGACACTTTGCACGTGTTCTGTTTGTGACGTTGACCGATTAATGATGTTCGCTTTGTGCTCATTATGTTACCCTAGTTACGAGTGTTATATTTTAATATAACACCACAGTTAGTTGATTGAGTTCATTTATTCTGTGGGACCACCGCAGCCCCTAGACAGTGCCTTTAACCCACTAACATAAGCTACGCTAGCTAAGCAGTGTTAAAGCAGACGTTTCACCATATAAGGCTAACGTTCTTCTCAAACTACTAGACTTCGTCAAAAGCAATGTTACATAAAAGTGAAAGTAGAAAATTGTACGCATCTTTAAGGATATTTTTTTGTGTTATTGTGTGACTTTGGAGTTTTAAAAGGTTAGTTTGGATAAACCAAAGTCACACAATAACACAAACATCGAGGCAGCGGTAGACCAGCAGCAAGTTCTGCAAGGTAAAATTACTGTTTTTGTCAAAGGAGTCTGGTGGCTTTGAAGACAGCATAGATAACGGCTTCAGTTCCCCGACGGAAAGGGCTGTCTGATGGCAAGGTAAAGTGGTGAAAATATTCTGAATATAGCGTACACTTGGTGTGTCTAAAATCTGTTTTGCTGCTGCTGTTTTGCCCCGTCCACAGCATTACATTGCTTTGCTCCTGTTCTGGTACTCCTGTCTGTTTCTCCAAACTGGGGGCGTGCCGACCACCATCTACTGTAGGTAATACACGTACTTTCTACAAGTATCTCATACAACCCAACTTCAAAAAATCCAAGCTATCCCTTTTAATAGTGAAGTGAAAGTTGGGCGCAGCTTTTGAACTCTTTGGTATTCCATTAAGAATTTGACAACTATAACTATATTTATGAATATTTAAGAATTTAATGATTTCTGTGATTTTTATGCATGTAGCAGCAATTCTGGGTGTGTCCAAAAATATTTAAAATAATTAATGTGTTCAGAATAATAATAATAATAATAATAATAGAATCATACCTCCATCTGCTTGAAGTCGCAGACGGCCTGGACGGGCTGTTTGCCCTTTATTGCGGTAGCGGGGTTACGTGGTTTTAGCTGGACGACGGTCTTGGCCCTTCGCTTCAGGCCTTCCAGGTGAGTTTTGAACTCAGTCAGTTGCTCTTTCTCATCCTGTGAAAAACACAAAAATGTATGTTTTATAGTGTTCCATGCACAATTATTACCGTTAAGCTTCACTAAGAAAGCATTTAGCAGGAGTACAAACTCGTATCTCTCCTCACCACAGTGCTGTAGTGCCTCGTGCAGCTTTAAATCAACAGGTATATATCGTATAACTCCCCAGCACACAGAACAAGTTGTACTTTTCCACAGTCTAATAACAGTGTCTTGATTGTGTTTGGTAAGTAAACAACAGAACGGTGAATAAACCCACAGCTGCGTCCTGCAGTAGATCTTCCAGCCGTGTGACTGTGACGGAGCGGTCGCAGGTGTACTTCCTCTTCATCGTGTCTTGCATCTTTTTGAGCTTGTCCTCCGCCTCCTTCACGTCAGAGAAAAACTAGACGAGGAAGAAAGTGGATGAGAGAACTTAACTTACATAAACAGGCATCAACAGTAGGACACTTTATGGATACAAATGAACTGGGCACAGACAGTTTTTAAGTAAGGAAGTCTTGTGATGTAAGCAGTGGGCAACTCCGGGGTCTGAAAAATGAAGCCAATGCTGAAGTGCCTTAAACTTGCATTCTTTCTAACAGCCAGCAGACGGCGACTCCTCTGGTTGCAAAAAGAAATCTGATTGTATAGAAGTCTATGAGAAAATGAGCCTACTTCTCTCTTGATTTATTACCTCAGTAAACATTGTAAACATGAGTTTATGGTCTCAATCGCTAGTTTCAAGTCTTCTTCAATACAGCATGATGTTCATTTAGTAAATGATGGTCCCAATTAGAGTCAAATAGACCATAAAGCAGGGGATGCTTTAGAGCGTGGCTACCTTGTGATTGACAGGTCGCCACCACTGTTGGTGTCCGGTCTGGTAGTTGTGCGTGTTTTCTTCGTAGAACTTTAACCCTTTCACAGTGTGTTTTCAGTTCATGCAAACCAACGGGTGACATCACGGTGACTATGTCCACTTCTTATATACAGTCTATGGATATAAGTCAGTAAACATACCTGGTAGTAGGCGGTGTTTTCTTTCAGGTGGGTTTCGACGCAGCAGCAGAGCTGAAGGATCCAACTCCACTGAGTCTGCAGAGCTGCAGTGAAGGCCTGAGCAGGGAGGGTAGTGAGGAAGAAAAGGTGTTTTGATGAGGAGGGTAAACACTGCTTTAATAATAAATACAGTCAAATGTTTAAATTAAAATGTCTACAATTTGATATGCGGTCTGTAGACTGTAGTAGTCAAGTAAGTCCTTCATCTTAAATGATTTTACCTCTATAGTCTTCCTGGCTGGGTGTCCGTCCCTCAGCAGTTTGTCTCCTGTGGTCTGGACAACGTTCATCTTCTGCTCCCTGAGCTCCAGATCTCTCATCAAACCCTACTCACAAACAACGACAATGATCAGAATCACATCACGGTCACCATCACTAGAAAGCACTGTGGGTAAACCTCGTTAGAACATCGTCACTCTACCGAGTAGTTGTCTTTCTTGACCGTCATATTGGTGTTCCGTTCGCTCCAGTCGTAGTTGACCTCCTCCTCCTCTTTGTCATTCAGCCACATCAGCTCTTTGGTGGCTGCAATGACGAAGGCGTGAAGCTGGTCCAGGTAGTGCAGACGGGCCTTAGAGGAGTTCTGTAAAGGGCAGATGACATAAATGTTATAATACATTTTAAGGGACTGAAAGACTGGTTCAGAAGATACTGAAGGAGAACAGAGGGCTAAAAAGTGACATCAAGGTATATTTTCATGCTGAGATTGCTGGAAGATTACCGTTACAACAGCTCAGTCTCTATTTGTTGCTGAAGTTGGAAAATAAATTCTCTATCCAGGGTTTCTGCAGGTTTCTGAAATGTATTTTAGTGTCTTTTTTTGTAACTTACCAGGAGTTTGCCGTACTGCAGCTCCAGTTTTCCCAGATACTCGCGATAGGCAGCTTTACTGGCAGGTGAGACCTGACTCTGGAGCAGGAAGAGGCAATAAGAAACATTAGAAACAATCCGTGGGAACAAATAAAAAAAAAAAAAAAACACAGTTTGTCTGTTCTGAAGAGATCACTTTATTCTAATGTTGATATATTCTTTATTTTATTTGAGATTTATTTAACTATGTTAATCTGTTCAAATCTAAATGTGTGTTTGTAGAAATAAATACCATGTTGTGTCTCTTTACTCATTCATATATACAAATCGCTGAACAAATGTGAGGTGTTAGCGGTGATTCTTGAGCCATGTTGACCATGTTACACCCAATAATCCAGTTTTCCTTCCCAGATAAAATATCTCTCTGCTCTATCGGAAATATTTCCTCATGTGAGCAGTTTGTACCTCATCGGCCTTCGCCCTCTCGATCTTGGAGCGGAACTCCTCCACAGACTGATGCAGGCCGCGGTGGCTACCCAGCTGGGACTCCACGGTGGGCAGGTCGGAGCCCCACTCCCCGTCATCGACCCGCCGCTGGTTCTCGTCCACCCAGCCCAGCAGATCTTGGATGTAACGCATGGTGACTTCATCCAGCTCGGGCCGCACCCTCATGGGGGCCTGCTGCAGGGTGGTGACCTGGGCGGTGTGGATCTGAGTCATAGGGATCTGGGTGGTGGTCACACCGGACTTGAGGCGAAGGTTGTACTCGCTGCGAAGGTTCACCAGCCTCTCGTGGAGTCGATAGACTCTAGAGCCAGAATAAGAAAACAGAATGTCAATTAACTAGGACTGTCAACGTTAACGTGATAATAACGCGTTAACGCAAATTTGTTTTAACCCCACTAATTTAATTAACGCATTAATGCAACTTGCAATTTTTAGGGTGTAGTGAGCTTAGTGATGATACCAGCATCATATAAAATTAGAAAACCTAAGGATCCATTGGTACCGACCATGTTGTACTAGCTTGGCATGGCCATATTCAAAGGGGTCCCTTGACCTCTGACCTCCAGATATGTGAATGTAAATGGGTCCTATGGGTACCTACGAGTCTCCCCTTTACAGACATGCCCACTTTATGATAATCACATGCAGTTTGGGGCAAGTCATAGTCAAGTCAGCACACTGACACACTGACAGCTGTTGTTGCCTGTTGGGCTGCAGTTTGCCATGTTATGATTTGAATGCAGTACCTGTGAGGGTTTCTGTTTTGTGTTGTTAATTGATTTCCAGTAATAAATATTTACATAAATTTGCATAAAGCAGCATATTTGCCCACTCCCATGTTGATAAGAGTATTAAATACTTGACAAATCTCCCTTTAAGGTACATTTTGAACAGATAAAAAATGTGTGAATAATTTGCGATTAATCGCGAATAACTATGGACAATCATACGATTAATCAAGATTAAGTATTTTAATCGATTGACAGCGCTAAAATTAATTCTTTGAATCAACTGTATTTTATAATTGGTTAATTGTTTAAGTCATCAAGAACAAGTGCCAAATATTCACTGACTCAAATTTTCAAATTTTCTCTGCTTTACATAATTGTAAATTATTATCTTTGTGTTTTAGATTGTTGGTTCTACAAATTTCACAATAGTCACATTTGATCATATTAACAATTAATTGATTAATAAAAAAAAGAGATTCGCAGAAAAATTAATAATGAAAATAATCCTTAGTTGCAGCCCTAATGTCAAAGTTTGTGTCATTTCAAGAGTTTGATCTTTGCACCTGCGGTACATCTGCTCAGCCTGAAGGTGGCGTCCATCCTTGAGCAGCTGAACATCATTGAAGAGGAAGCGGATCATTCCTTCTGCTTTCTCCAGATCTGCCTCCATCTCTGCAGTGTGCTGAGCAGGTCTCCCTGAGCTCAGCATCCTCATGTCCTGCAGCGCAGACACAGACAGACGAGTTACAGCGCTGCTGCATGTGGTGGCAATGATTCCTGGTGAAATAGTAAAGATTTGGTCTCACCGTCTGCAGCAGAGTTTCCACCTGGTTGAGCTGCTCCTCACACACCCCCGACTCCATCTGGACCTTACTGACGATCCTCTGAAGTCGCTCCAGCCTGCAGAGGGAGAGGAGGGAGGTCAAAGGTCAAAAAGCACTTTAGACAAAGTAACTACCTTCTACTTTTTTGTTTTGTCTGATGTGATTAACTAAAGTAAAAACAATCCGTTTACAAAGTGAAACTAAACGAGTGAAAAAACTGAAAGCACTCACTCCATCTTCTGGCGGAATAAATATTTTAACTCGTATCCTTGATGCATGAAAGCCATGTTGGAGCCCTGCGTGTCCACTAAAGTACAGATGATGATTTTAAAACTTTCCACAGCACTTTCTGAAGTCCTGGAAGATCCAAAACCAAAAGCTACGCCCTAACAACGTTGTTATGAAAGAAAGTTTATGACTATCAGATGATCAGATCATATTTTTGCGAGATTGTTGTCGTGGCAGTGCCATGGTGGTCATGTGTTTGCCCTAACGCGATCTTTACTTCTCATCCCACAAAGCCAACTCAGTTTTATTTGACTGCCAAAGTGGACTTTATCGTTAGGAAATGAGTCATCCTCGTGGTCACACAGTAACCAGCTGATGATTCATTTCTCATCTGTATTTCTTAATATCTTGTGGGTTTTTCTTTTTTTAAAAAACGTAGCGTTTGCTTTGGCAACAGAGCATGTGATGAGGTTTGGATCGTGGTCTACTCACCTCTCAAACTCTGTCCTGAGGAGGCGCTCTCTCTCCAGTATGGCGATGTGCAGACGACCCCATTCCTTCTCCACGTCGAAGGGATGGTAACTTGGCGGCACTTTGACATGACCTGCCTGGACCGCACCCTGCAGAATAAGAAGCAGGTTAGGGCTGCAGCTAATGATTATTATCAATGAATCTCCCAATTATTTTCACGATTAATCGTTCTGTCTATAAAATGCCCCCAAAAATATTCAAATGTGTTGTTTTATCCAACCATTGCTATATATGACTGACACAGGTGTCACATTTTAAAAGCTGTAACCGGTGACATTTTGAAACAATTAGTCAGTTATCAAAATTGATGCAGATTCATCATCTGTCAATGGATTAATCAAGTAACTGATTAATTGATTCAGGTCTAAAACAGATAAGGATTCTCTCAAACGATACACACCTCTGGTGAAACATCACCAGAATCACTTTCAGCCTTTAAGAGACACCCAAGCTTTTGGGGGTGGTCAACTTCAAATTAAAACAAAAGGACTCTTTTTGATCCACTTTATAGAGTTTTCAGGGATATTTTAAAATTATTGTAAAGTCAGAAAGAGGGTACGAAGACAAAATCATTTGAAGGTTTCAGTTGTATACCCAGTCAACTTTCAGTTGTAAATTACTAGGCTTTAAAGGAACAACAGAGAACTGACAGCTAGCGTTTAAAATGGGTAACAGCAGTCCAAATTCAAAACATTGGAGCCGTGGCCTGTCCGCTCCTCCGGTGTGACTGATAGCAGCGCACATTTTTTTTTAGCAATTTTAGGGTTACCTTCTAGACACAACTGCGTAAGACTCTAGCCAGCACTATTCGGAATCACTTCACCGGCTGTGTGTCTCAAATACTCGCTGCCTTGATAACCAGCTGTGCACGGACCACAGAGAGATGCGCCGAAGCTTTTCAGGTCGGGTAGAATCTAACGTTGTGTTATCTCTGTTGATCCAGTTGGTTAGCTTGCTTCCACGACTGCAGAAGGCTGTGTTTGTGTACCGATTTGTTTAATATGTGGCAACGGGGTGTTGAAATGGGCAGTGGACGGGATCACACCAGCCAAAACAAAAACAGACGTTCTGGACCGGAGAACATATTGGCTGTAGCATTGTTGTCAGAGAAGCCAGTATTTCAATTCAGCATGTTTCCTTAATCTCTGATGGCATATCATGATCATGTTGTGATTTATTACAGTAAATATATTACATATTGTTCCTTTAATCTATTGATAAATATTACACATTCATGTCATGTGACTTTTCATCGTGCTAATAGTCCGTAAAGGTTTCACAAAGTGCCAGTGTCCCTCAGACATAACAGTTGGTGGCAAAAGGTTAACTATCAAATCTAAAACTGGAATATGTCTTGATTATATTTGTACAAAGACATATTGACATTTAAGCATATTGCAAACATGGCTGTACAGCATAAAAATACCCCTCAAAACATTCTGTGTGGAAAACTGACTTTAAAAACTGACAGAATGCAGGTTTATTGGAGATGCTCACCTCAAAAGACTTGAAGATGTGTTTGGAGCGGTTCTTGTCTGCCTCTTTTGCAGGAAGCTCAGTTTCCTTAAACTTCAGAAACTGACGCCAAAGAACCTGCAGATCAGAAAGGGGAATAATAAATGTATCATCAGCTTCATCATCATTTGTTATTCTGCTGTTATGGTAGTCAAAACACTTTCATTCTTAAAGGTGACATGTCCTGCTCATTTCAAGGTTCATACTTGTATTTTTGGGTTTCTACTAAAACATGTCTACATGCTTTAATGTTCAGAAAACATTACTGTTCTCTCTGTCTGTCTGTCTGAATATACCTGTATTCATCCTCTGTTTGAAATGCTCTATTTTAGCCCCTGACTTTTTAAGACCCCCTCCTGAAAAAGCCAGTCTGCTCTGATTGGCTTGCAAGAAAAATATGGTGCACTTTGCAAAGGTAGTTCTCAAGCCGTGGGTGACATATTCTAATGAGCCAGCATGTGACATAGGAAGGGGAGCCAGATCTGAAAGGTGTTTTCAAAGTGAGTGTATCATGATATGTCCCCTTTTAAGGCCCAGATCCACTCACCTCGATCTCCTCATAGCTGGTGGGGAACTTCCTCTCCTCAAAGACGAGGATGTGGTGTCTGATCCACTGCAGCAGCATGGTGACCAGCTCATAATACTCCTGCCAGCGAAGCTCCAGCTCCTGGAGCACAGACACAGACAGAAGTTAAATGAAGACCTGACATTTTTTTATTACACAGAATTTATTTTATTTTTTTACTATTTTTTGGCAGTATAGAAATGGGGCGGGGGAGAGAGAGAGAAAGAGGGAGAGAGAGAGAGAGGGGGCGAGGGGGGGTGACATGCAACAAAGCTTCAAGACTGGAATGGAACCTGGGACGTCGAGGTTATAATGAATGAACTGTAACAACTCGGCTACAAAGGCGCTCCTATTACACAGAATTTCTAAAGCTGCTGATGCTATGACTCATCCTTTCTACATGTTTTCTTTGAAAAGGGATTATAAATTAGCTTATAGGCTTACTTTCATTTTCTTCTGACTTCAATCCTGCTTTATAGTGATAATGCTGATAGCAGTATATTAAAGTAAGTCAGACATTTGTAGTCCTTATTGCTTAGATGATGTTGGACCCTTGTTTTACTGTTGCAATCATTGTAAACTGCTCTAAATAAACTACAACGACTATATACAATATTACGGTGATCATTTAGGCCACGTTTAAAATACTAATATTTGTAAGAATTAGGGCTGTCAATCAATTAAGATATCTTATCGCAAATTAATCGCACATTTATTATCTGTTCAAAATGTACCTTAAAGGGAGATCTGTCAAGTATTTAATACTCTTATCAACATGGGAGTGGGGAAATTTGCTGCTTTATGCAAATGTATGTAAATATTTATTACTGGAAATCAATTAACAACACAAAACAATGACAGATATTGATCCAGAAACCCTCACAGGTACTGCATTTAGTATAAAAAATATGCTCAAATCATAACATTGCAAACTGCAGCCCAACAGGCAACAACAGCTGTCAGTGTGTCAGTGTGCTGACTTGACTATGACTTGCCCCAAACTGCATGTGATTATCATAAAGTGGGCATGTCTGTAAAGG